>JAJPUD010000562.1:382098-479131 GCA_023553655.1 Myrmecobius fasciatus | reverse complement strand
TTTCTTTGATGATTTTCCAATCACTGATATCAAGAAAGGCATAAAACAGGAAATGGTATCATTGCTAGAGAGTTTGTTACTGTCATGGAGAATATAGCCAGTACTGAGTTCGGGTAATAGAAGTTTCCTTATAGATAGAGATCCTTCAAATGCTGTTGTTTGGGATAACATCCTGTTGATTATATCAAGCCTAAAAATGTTGCAAAGTCTCTTACCTAAGGTTCATAACAGTGCAAAAAAAATTTGTTTTTCTAAAATCAGGAATTTCTGGCCTCCAGAGAATGATATGGATTTGGATGAACAATACTTTGACCTGGTCCATCAATACATATATCTTGTATAGATGGTGCAGATAGCCATTTAAATTGTTTTTGAATTTCTCTTGAATAAGAAGTAAAAGTGTTATGCACTGCACTTAAGAACTTGTGTAATCTACTTTTACAATAAAGCTGCACCATTTTTATACAATATTCTTTTGATGATGCTACCTATATGATTATCAATTGTAAAATACCTAATCTATAAGCAATCAGAATTGTCGGTAAGCCAATTGGACAATTGAGGATATGTGATGAGCAAAAGAGGTTGCAGTATATTACCAAAGTTAAATTGTACCTTCAAGGTATCATAAGAAATTATCAAAGAAATCTATGATTTGGTCCCAACACACCAAATTAACTTCTTGTAAAATATTTACAAGAGCTTGTAAATATTTATTTATAAGATATATCTACATGTATATAATTAAACATACATGTATATATGTATTATAGACATAGTGAAAGATAAATATCTATATAAATATATATCTATATATGTAGATAGATAAATAGAAAGATAGATCAAGAGTTAGGGAAAAATCTCTATTGATATCTAAATCTATCCTAGGGCAAGTTATGAGTAGAGGATAGGTAAGCTTACACATATATTTTTCAATCAATATAATAATTTATTGGAAGGCAAAAAGAATTTCAGACCCCATATTCTTATGAAAAACATTTTACTTATTTGAGCAAATGGCCAGCTTTAAATTTTTCTATCAACAAAGTGTTTCCCATGCATCACTAAAATCAAATGGAATTCTTTGAATGATATAGTAGTAGATGTAACTTTGCTTGATAATGATGATGATTATCAAATGAGACATAAAAGAGGGATATCTGTCAAAGGTATTTTTCTCAGGAGGAAGTACCCATAGTGATGAAAACAGAACTCTTAAAATATCCAAATACTAAACTTAGGATAACATACATTTTTAAAAATCAGCATTTATGTACCCAAATGCATTATTTTAGATGGGTCAGATTATTCATGACCATAACATATCATTCATTATAATAGTTTCCCTTAAGAAGAAAGCCATGTCTGATGTAGAACCATTATCAAAGATAAATACAACCTAGAACCATTAGACGATTTATTTGGTTTATATTATAAGCCCTTCTAGCAATGGCTCTCTCTCTTCTCCCCACCTGGGAAGCATACAAGACTGTTCCTTGAACACAACATATTTTCTTTCAACTCCAAACACTTCTACTAGCTGTCCCCCATGCCTGGGACTTTCTGGTCTTTTATCTCTATCTATTTATCCATGGCCCCTCCTCAGGATTCAAGTGTCAAGAAGCCATTCCCAAATCTCTTTAATTTTAATGCCTTCACTTGGGACAATCCCATTTTATCTGGCACATATCTTCTTTATTCATAATTATCTACATGATTATGAGCTCCTTGAGAGCATAGATTATCTTGTACCTTTCTTTGCAACCACACTGAAGGCATTTTTTAATAGTTAGTTTACTGAATGGCATAGTTTCTATCAATAGTCTAGAAGTATTTATCATAGAAAGGAAAAAATAGCATCTTTAATGGATTTGCTATATGGAAAATAATACAATCCTTGTAAAAATACTTTGGATTCAATTATGCCAAGAGTTTGGAACTTGATGAGTGGAAATTAATTTGCATGATAAAGTCAATTGCCATGGGGTTAGATTCTATTACTCTTGGTGCTTTATAGGAAAGAATAGAACACAAAAGTAGTTGTGGGACAGCAACTTCCAATCACTGATTTCTTGACAATATGAATCTATCCAATCACCCAAATTGAATCTAGACTAGATTCGGGGTCAGATTCTTGATGCTAATCAATGATCATCATCAATTCTATTCTTTGCTTTGCAGTATCAGGGAGGAAGGAGCCTGGCAACCTACCACCTCAAGAGATTCTTCCCTTAGCTCTCTCTATTTGTCATTATGACCACCCCAATCCTACCACCATCAAAATGCTTTTCTGGCTGCTGGCTGAATAGTCACCTGCATACCATCTTTCATAGGCTGGGTCTAAAAAAACTCCTCTAGCAGGAATTTGGCTTGCAAACAAGAGAGTCACTAAACATTATATTACTTTTGTATCACGCCTGGAATTTTTTCAGACCCATGTTCATCTTGAAGCCATATGGGGGCAAAGGCAGAGAACTATTACATAATAAAGTGAAGGAAAGAAATGATTGCATATAAGATTATAAGATCATAGTTTCAGATCTGGGCGGAACCTCAGAAGTTATATATTCCAACATTTCATGTTACAGATGAGGAAACTGAGTCCCAGGGTGGTAAAATTACTCAAAGTCAAACAGATAGTGTCAGAAGATTCTCAAACTCCAGAGCTAAACCTTTTCACTGAATCATGCTACTCAATACAGAAGCTGGAAAGTCAGTTAATAAAAGTCCTTTTATTATCTAACAGATTCAGAATGCCTTATTTACAACATTTCTTCAACTACTGCAAATAGTCCCATAAGCCCACATAAAGATGAGTATTATAATTTTTCTTCTTCAAAAAGCAAACCAAGATGGAAATCAAAGAAGATATATAATCTAGTACAGTCAACAAACTATGACTATATTCTGGGTCAAAGTAGAAAGAGAAGAAGCTTAACATAATGAAAGTCACAGACATGGTATAAGAGGAAATGTAGGTTTAAATCTGACCACTGGTACTCATCACTTGTATGACCATGGGCAAGTCACTTCATGACAGTGATTCTTAGTTTCCACCTGTAAAATGAGAATATTAATAACTACAGTACCCAACTTATAAGCTGTTGTGAGGTTTAAATGAGATAATGCATGTAAAGTGTTTTGTAAAACCTTAAAGGGGTCTATAAATGGCAGATATTATTAGCAAGTCAGGTAATCAGAGTGGAAACACTTGGAATAAGGAAAAATACTACAGAAATGTGAAATACTATTACACTGATTGATCAGATAATAAGCATTTATTGAGCATATGGTACATGTAGGATATAATAATAATAACATTAATATCTAACATTTGAATAGTACCTTACAAACATTACTTCATTTGAATCTCATAATAGTTGTGCTCAATGCTACAATTATTTTTACTTCGTTACATATGAAGAAATTTTGGTACCTTATGTTAGCGCATCTTGTTTTATAAAGTAGAAACCAAACAGAGCATCAAATATAGAGTGGAATCAGACAAAAAGTTCAATTTCTGCTCTCTATAAAGAAAGGCATTGGGAGGAATTTGAGACTCTATTAGCCCTCCAATCAGAGAGGAGAGGAAACTGAACTAAGTTTTTTTTCATTCAAGGCTTGAATTAGCAGCATGATGATAAAATTAGAGGTGAGGAGTTAAACTTTGTTCCTTGGACTTAAAACCATTAACAGGCCAGTCAATGATGGTATAATAATAAATTAAATTTTTAAAGTTATTTACCTACTTGTAATTTATAGTTAAAACAGCCAATAACATTCATCGAAAGTGGCCTTTTTCATCTCAAAAATTTCAGTATGTGCCGGGTGGGGTATGTACTCCAAAAACTAGTTTTGGATATCTTTTAGGACAAAATTCCTGTGAACTAGTCATTTTTGTACCTATGGTAAGTGGAAGAAAGGAAGGTTAGGTGGTGAAGGAAGCAATAAGACAGGTAACTGGAAAAAGGAAATCATCTAGTGTATCCTCACCAAGAGCAAGAGATAGATCCCATAATACCATGGTCTTCTCCATTTTGTGGCTAAACTCTTGAGAAGACCATCTACAATAAGTACCTTCACTTCCTTTCCTCCAAGTATCTGCAGTCTGGCTTCTGATGTCATGATTCAACCAAAATTGCTTTCTCCAGAGTTACTACTGATTTCTATATTGACAGAACTAAATGCATTTTTCTCTTCCTTAATCTTTCTAGTTTTTTTTAACATTAATTCCTTTATACACCTATATATTATTCTCCTTTATATTCTCTTCTCTTCAAGTGATACTTGTCTCTCATGGTTCTCCTACTTCTCTGTCTCCTTGTTTGGCTCTACATCTAGATCAGAATTGCTAATTATCACATTCCCCAACATTCTTTCTGAGAGCCTCTTCTCTTCTTCTAAGTATTTCACTTGATGCTTTCTCTGATGTACATGCTACTTATGATTGACACAGTCTCTCCTTTGATGGTCTGTGGGATATGAGTATGATAGCCCCACTAGTTTCATTCCTTCACACTTCTTTGCTATCCTCAAATACAGGTACAAGTGGGTTGTCATCTCAAGAAGAAAAAACCCACAGATACTTGACTTGACCAGTTGTTGGAATGGTCCATCTGGAATCCCCTAAAACAGCAATGTCAAACTTCTGAGTGCGGCTAAGTCAAATTAGGGTGTAATTGGAAAGCATTTAACAAAATAAATAACAATACAACAGAACACATAATGTGAATATATTTTTTAAGTCAGATGCAGATTGCAGGGATCCTTATATATGGTTTATTGGTCCCTATTTCTATTTAAATTTGATACCACTACCCTATAATTTACACCAATCCAAAGTTATCTTTAATTCTTTCAACCAATCCCAATACATTTTATCATCTAATTTAATCAAATGGCTCAAAATACTTCCCTCCTCCCACATAGTTTGTACTTTTGATTGATTGATTCAACAGAGATGGCTAGGAAGGGTTCATCTCTAATTTATACTTTTGATTGAATGTAATTCAAAGAAATGTTCTAACCCAATAAAGTTATAAACATATAGAACATCTTTTTAGTTACATTCATTGGAATTGCTAATGTTGGGAGGACACCCCTGTTGCATATTAGGAAACACAACCATGGAAGATCTTTACTGTTTTTCCTCTATGTCTTTTTCTGAGAAATGGTACATACCATTTCTCTCTGACTTAGTAGGGTTTTGAGAGAGGACAATGTGTTTTTGCTTTTAAGGTGAATATTGTCTTTTAGGACTGATCCCATCATTATCACCTATGTGGATTGTATGAGCTATTTACCTTTCGTGTTTCCTCCTCAATTTTCTTTTTGTTTGTTGTTTGTTTCCATTATTCACTCGATACTTTTCATCTTTGAACATTTTATTAACACGTTCACAATATTTCTTCTCCCTTGCCTCCCTTCCCCAGATGCAAACTCTAGGGATTGCATTGTGAATTATATGAACACCTCTAACAATATCACAAGTGACTTCCTTGGGTAGCAGTACTTTCTAAACTGAGCATAGGTTCCAGGTACTTTATTTCTTCCTCAAAACCACATTGCAGAATGTTTGTGGCAGCTCTTTTTGTAGTAGCTAGAAATTGGAAGCTGAATGGATGCCCATCAATTGGAGAATGGCTGAATAAATTATGGTATATGAATGTTATGGAATATTATTGTTCTGTAAGAAACGACCAGCAGGACGATTTCAGAGAGGCCTGGAGAGACTTGCATGAACTGATGCTGAGTGAAATGAGCAGAACCAGGAGATCATTATACACAGCAACAAGACTATACGATGGACATGACTCTCTTCAACAATTAAATGCTTCAAACCAGTTCCAATTGTTCAGTGAAGAAAGCCATATACACCCAGAGAGAGGGATATGAAATGCAGTCCACAACATAACATTTTCATGCTCTCTATTGATGTTTGCTTGCATTTTGTTTCCTTTCTCAGGTTTTTATTTTTTCTTGTAGACATGATTTTTTTTTGCACAACAAGTTAAGTGTGGAAATATGTATACATATATTTGATTTGTCAAGTATTTTAACATAATTAACATGTAGATTTCCTGCCATCTAGAGGAAGGGAGGGGACTGGGGGGAAATTTTGTAACAGAAAGCTTTGTAAAGGTCAATGTTGAAGAATTACCCATACATATGTTTTGCAAATAAAAAGCTTTAATTAAAAAAAACCACATTGCAGGATTCAAATGAACAAAATTGCACCATTATATGCAGAAATCTGTGTATTTCCTTTCAGGTAAATAGTAGAGCTAGAGGAACCCATATCAGAAAAGACTTAGAAGGTAGGTGGCTTCATCCATTTCCTTTGCAGGTATAATCTGACAGTATTCAATCCAGCTTTAAAATACTTTAAAACACTAGCTCATGTTTAACTCTACATCCTTGATTTATGATACTGCCTGGGAATTTTCATAACTGATGAAATGCGACTCTTTTTTGTTGTTCTCAGACAACAGGTCACTCTCACTGGAACAGGTGAAAGCCTTCATAGAGCTTAGCATCTCTCCTTAAGTGTCTTCCATACTCTTTCTCTTTCTTTGAATTTTACTCGTGCCACATTCTTTGTCCAGACTGAAATATTCCCTTTCATCTTTCTTATAGTCCCTGAAGATAATGAAGGGCTGTCTATTCATCAGCCTGGCGAATCCAAAAGCCTTATTACCTGGTCTATCTAGATTTTAAGCTTTGCAGACTCTCAGTTCTGTACTGTATATCCACAATCTGATTTCCTATGGCTATCTAACAAGTTTTGCAGTCATTTCAAGTGATATGTCTTTGGTGCAATGCTGTTACATAAAGATTCATAGCACTTCTACATCTTGGTGCTTCTATCCCTTTATGCTGACATAAAGATGGCTAATCTGGATATGTCATACCACTGGTAAGCAGCAAATCTCCCTCATCTTCTTCATATCTCCTGTTTACCAAGATAAATTAATTTAAAGAGCTGAGGAAATTCTAGCAATCTTCTGGCAACTCTGACAATTCAACAAATACATATTAAGTGCCTACTATGTGCAAAGCATTGGGCGAGATATGAGAAATAGAAATAATGAATAGACCATGATTTTATTGACATAGTCAGTTAGCCAAAAGCATTTATTAAGTGCCTTTTTTGTGCCAGGAACTGTGCTAACTGCTGCAAATAAAAAGGCAAAAATCAATCAAGGAGCTCATAGATAGCATGCAAACAGCTATATACAAATTAAAAAAAAAAAATTGGGGAAGATCTTGGAGTGAAAGCACTAAAATTAAGGAGAACCAGGAAAGTCTTCTTACAGAAGTCTTTGAGATTTGAAGGAAGCCAGAGGAGCTAGGAGGTAGAGAAAGGGAGGGAGAACATTTCAGAGAAAATGCAGAGTTAAGAGATGGAAGGCTCTTCACCAGAAACATTAAGAAGGTCAATGCCATTGGATTTGAGAGAATGTGAAGGTAAAACATATAAAGACTGGAAAAATCAGAAGGACCCAGATTATGAAGGGATTTAAAAGCCAAACATAGCATTTTAAGAGAAAGCACCTCAAGACTAATGTAGGTCTTCACTTTCTCAGCAATTTATAGTCTCATAAACCTGCCTAGAGAACTGGGCAATTAAGTGACTTGTCTAGAGTCACACAACCAAGATGTGTCAGAAATAAAATTTGAATCTAAGTTTTTTTGGCTCCATAGTTACTTCTCTATTCATTTTACCATGGTGTCTCTCAAGATGTAGGGAATGCAAAGACAAAAATGAAAAAGTCCCTATCCTCAAGAAGTTTGTTTTCTACTTTGTGCATGTGGGAGGTAGGGAGAAATTTGGAGTTTGAGATAAGCGACTTATTTGAATACACAGTGAAGACAATGAATGGAGTGCTATATTTAGGTTAATACTGATAGTCTAATTTTGCTGGACCAAAGAGTTTGTGAAATGAAATAAGTCTGGTTCTGAATTTCTTAAGAAAGGACTATCATAGAATGACCAGAGGTTGGTAGAACATGGGAATGATGATTTGGATAGGATATAGATAGATGGAGTGAATTTAAAAAAAAAAAAAGAAGTTGTTGAGTGAAAATGCCAGAAAGTCTAAATTGGTAATGGGGAACAACTATTATGCTTGCTGCTTCTGTTGATCCAATATTTAGAAGAACATTAGAGAAAAAGCTACTGGTACTGGAAAAATAGAATAGGGACATAATGTTGTCCAGAGAGAGAGCCAAGCTTCCAAGATCACAAAAAGATGATAGCATAGAGTAGGATTATAATTTCCTCATTCCAGGTCTTTCTTAATGATGTCCAAAATCATATGTATTTATTTGGATGTTATATCATCATGTTAATTTATATTTTTATACCAATAGCTTTCTATTTTTTCAAAATACATACAAAGATAGTTTTCAACATCCAACTTTGCAAAGCCTTTTGTTCCAATTTTTTTTCTTTCTCTCCTCACTTCTCCCCTCACCTAGACAGTAAGTAATCCTATACAGGCTAAACACGTGCAATTCTTCTAAACATATTTCTGCTTTTATCATGCTGCAGAAGAAAAATCAGATCAAAAGGGGGAAAATGAGAAAGAAAAAATAAGCAAGCAAACAATAACAAAAAGTAAATATCATGTTGTGATCCATATTCAGTCTCCATAGTTCTCTTCTGGATGTAGATGGCTCTCTCCATCAAAAGTCTATTGGAATTGGCTTGAATCACCTCATTGTTGAAAAGAGCCATGAACATTAGACTTGATGATCACATAATCTTCTTGTTGCCGTGTATAATGATCTCCTGGTTCTGCTCATTTCACTTAGCATCAGTTCATGTAAGTCTCTCCAGGAAGTTCTGAAATCATCTTGCTGATTGTTTCTTATAGAACAATAATATTCCATAACATTCATATACCATAACTCATTCAGCCATGATCCAACTGATGGGCATCCACTCAGTTTCCTGTTTCTTGCTACTGTGAAAAAGGCTACTACAAATATTTTTACACAAAAGGGTCCTTTCCCCTTTTTTATGATCTCTTTGGAATATAGACCCAGTAGATACACTGCTAGGATCAATGGGTATACACAGTCTTATAGCCCTTTGGGCATAGTTTCATATTGCTCTCTAGAATGATTGGATCAGTTCACAACTACACCAAAAATGTATTAGTGGCCTAGTTTTCCTACATCCCCTCCAACATTCATCATTATCTTTTCCTATCATCTTAACCAATTTGAGAGGTGTGAGGTGGTTCCTCAGAGTTCTCTTAATTTGTGTTTCTTTAATCAATAGTGATTGAGAGCACTTTTATATGACTAGAAATGGCTTTAATCTCTTCATCTGAAAATTGAATGTTCATATCCTTTGATCATTTATCAATTGGAAAAAGGCTTGTATTCTTATAAATTTGAGTCAATTTTCTATATATTGTAGAAATGAGGCCGCAATCAGAAACCTTGGATGTAAAAATTTCTTCCAGTTTTTTGCTTCCATTCTAATCTTGGCTGCATTGGTTTTGTTTGTAAAAAAATCTTTTTAATTTAATATAACCAAAATTATCCACTTTGAATTTCATAATGTTCACTAGTTCTTCTTTGGCCATAAATTCCTCCCTTTTCCAAAGACATGATGCTTATTTTCAGGAGTAACCCAATAGATAGAACACTGGGGCCTAGACTCAAGAAAACTTGTATAGGTCTTCAAATTTATTCTCAGAGATGCAATAAGAATCATATGTAATAAAAAGCCAGGAAAATATACCAAAAGTTAATTGGAAACTAAATAATATGATCCTAAAGAATGAGTTAATGGTGAAACAACAAATCACAGACACAATTGATAATTTCATTCAAGAGAATGACAATAATGAGATAACATACCAAAATTTATGGGATGCAGCCAAAGCAGTTCTTAGGAGAAGTTTTATATCTCTAGATGCTTACTTGCATAAAATAGAAAAAGAGAAGATCAATGAATTGAGTATGCAACTAAAAAAGCTAAAAAAGGAACAATTTAAAACCCTACAAGTAAATACCAAATTTAAATTTCTGAAAATAAAAGAGAAATTAATAAAATTGAAATCAAATTTATCCTAAGATATATTCTAACTATATTACCCTAGACAAATCACGAACCTCTATCTGTCTTGGTCTCTTCACTTGGTCTCTTTAGGATCTCATGGATCCTAAAAGCACCTCCCTTACAGGATTATTTTGAAGATCAAGTGAGAAAATATTTGTAAAGTATTTTGCATGTAGTAATGCTTAATAAATATTTTTTCTTTCCCTTCTCTTTGTCATTTGCAAAGGACTTTTCTGATAATGATGTGATGGCATAGAAAATGTATACATACACACACACAAATACACACAAATACACATACATACCCTTAATGTATTGGGAACATGAAATTTAACTTCTCTTCAGAAAAAGATTGGGGATCCCTGAACTATTAGTTCAAATATAGTTCAAAGTGAAGAGGGCTTTGACCAATGGACTCTGTAGCAACTATGATTATTTCTCCCTTTTCAAAGATCCAACATCACCCATAGAGTAAGGTGTCATCTGCTCAGCTGTGTCTCAAATTTTCCTTTTTCCCACAACCTGGAAGTTCAGTCAAATATGAATACACTTTTAAAAATTGGTTTGAGTGATTATTCTTAAAAGTAGAGCTCAAGTAACTGGTTAGAAATCAATCCAATAAAAATAATTCATTTGTCTAATAAAGATCCAACAATGTTAAGTTGGGAACATTTTAACTTTTCAATTAGTTGTGTGGATATTACACAGAGCCAACCAGCACTGACCAACCAGTTGTTTGGTCAATTTTCTCACAATGACTTTGTCAGCTGGGTACCTCCACCCAGGTTTATTCAAAAAACGCCTGGGTTGCTCTCACTGAAAGTAGGAAGGAATAGTCCTAGCTGGAAATTGTGAGCAGCTGCCTTCTCTGGGTTCTATAAAATGAAATACACTTTCCTTTTGAGGAGAAAGCCTGACTCTGCAACTAGTTAGCACCAGCCTCTGGCATGTTCAGGCTACATAATGCAGACCATGGCATTTGGCAATGGCTCTAAAATTTGGCACCCTACACACTCCTCCTGGACCCACGAGATAACATAACCAAATGTTTTCTGATTCTGTAAGAAATGAGCATTTCACAGGTAGAAGGAAATGCAAGCTCTCCCCCCACCATTCCAGGAAGCTTGCTATTGCAGATCTCAGAGGGAAAGCTCTTGTTCCCTTCCCGACCTCATAAAAGGTTAAAATCTGAGCAAGAGCCCTGATAAATGGTCAAAATGCATACAAAGTCATGTAAATAAATGCATCTTTGATCTATGCTAGCTGGTGGTGCCAAATACACCATCTGCACCATTTCTCCTGATGAGTTGGATCTTTTTTCTTTCCTAACATGTCCCAAGCAATCAGAAGATATCTGAGTTTATACAGAGCTAGATATGCATCATTCAACACCTTTGGAAAATTTCCTTTCAATCCACACTCTTAAGATACACAATGGTATTTGGATTACCCTAGAGTGAGGTTGTTAGCAGAATTGAGCTCCCCAAGAAGGCATAAGGGCATGTGCCCTAGGACAGAGGGAGAGAAAGAATAATTGGCAATTTTTGTACTTTATGCAAGAAGCAGCTGGTGGATTAGTAAATAAAACACTGAGTCTAGAGTCAAGAAGTCCTGAGTTCAAATCTTACTTCACATACTCATTACCTGTGAGACCCTAGGCAAGTCTATTTCCTTAAAACTAAAAACAAGACAAATAAAAACATTTAGATTGCAGAGATGATATAAGAATCAAATGAGGTCATGTTTTATAGTGATTACTTGCATTATTGCCATCTATTGATATTTTTTCTGGTTTTGCTCATATAAATCTATAGTAATTGATGTAAGCATTATATACTCCCATATTCCTTTTTAATGTCTTCTAGCATAGTTGTATTATGTAGCATTTATATAATAATTTGTTCAGTCTTTTTTCCATCAGTGTGTATCTATTATATTTCTAGTTCTTGAAGCATCTGAAACCAACTCCAAATTTGAAACAATTCTCCAAAAACTTTAGATATTCAGCCTTACCCGTTCAACAGCTATGGCCAAGTAAGGCTTGGATCAGTCAACATGACAAAAAAGGAGCTAGAAGGGAAATCAGGGGTCTTCTACTCCAATCCCTTCATTTCCTAGATGAAGATGAGTCCCATTGGTTTTCCCAGGGTTATACAAGTAATGAGTAGCAGAGGTATAATCTGAAACCAAAAATGATTCTTCTTTTTACTCTTCTGATCTACTTTGGTTTGTCTTATACCAAAGTGAATTCTACTAGACTAATAAATAGTGTGTCAATGGGTTCCTGTCATTGCTCGCTCCTGGTCATTCTCAAAGTATAAGTTATTCCCCTAGACTATTGAAATATCTACACCCTATGCATATTTGAATTTTCCAGTGTATACACACAGTGGAATAAGCTCTGAGGGTAAGTAAAAACAAAACTATTTTTGTATCCAAGAAAATTATGTTCCATAGAGGGAAATGGCACATACACGTAGAAGTAATACAAAATACAAAGTAAGGGGAAGGTTGTTCATAGTGTAGAGATAAAAAAAAAAGTCCTTATGGAGATTGAGCTGACCTTTGAAAGAAGCTAAGGATTTTAATAGGTAAAGGTAACATAGGGTATATTTGAGACATGTGGAATAAATAGCCTCCACAAAGACATGGAGATGGGGCATAGAATGCCATGAACAAAAAATGGCAAATACGCTCATTTCACTAGGACAGAGAGTTTATGAAGAGGAGTAATTGGCAGTAAACCTGAAAATATAGGCTGGAGCCAGATTATAAAAGATATTAAGTGCTAAGGGTGTTTGCTGCTAGCCCAGAGACAAGAGCAAAGCACTGGATTTTTTTTTAGAAATATTTTGGCAGCTGCAGAGAACATGGATTGGAGTGGAGAGAGACTTGAGGCAGAAAAAAAAAAAACCTATGCAAAAGCAATAATCCAGGAGAGAGATAATGAGGTCTGGAACTAAGATGGTGGTTGTATGAAGGAAGGGGAACTTATGACAGATGGTCCAGAGGTAAAATGAACAATACTTGACAAATGAATGGATATATGGGATGAAAGAATGAGAAGAGTCAAAGATGACCTTGCAGTTGCCAACCTGAGGAACTGGAAAGATTGCAGTGCTTTACACAGAAATAGGAGAATTGGAGAGAAGGTAGATGGGGTAGAGGGAGAGGATGAGTTATATTTTGAGCTGGTTGAGTTTGTTAAGAAGATATAGACATTTTATTTATTTTTTAGAGTTTGTAGCTATTTAAGATTTAAAATTTATTACATTCAACAAAATGTGTATATTAAGTACATACTATGACAATTTGATAAGATCCTCAATAAAAAAAATAATTTTCATGTCTGGAGTCCTGAATACTCACTCTTCTTTTTTCAAGGCTAATGCTTGCCAATCTCCTTTTCGGATGTCCAAATTTCTAAAATAAATAAATAAATGACACAAGACCTGGTGTTTTATTAAAAATTAAAAAAAAAAAACCTTTGGCATTATGGAAGAAATCTTGGAGTCTTGCTATGGTCCAAAGCTTCAGAGCTGATCCTCAGCAAAGGAAAAGTAGATGATATTTAATCAATGAGAAAATAGTTGCCCTTTATGAAAAGTAAAAAGGATGTAGGCATTTTCTCACTTGACTTTCTTTCCTGACATAAAGGAGTCAATAACTCTATTAATACAAAATAGCTATATTTGAAAGCTTGCACTTCATGATCTCCTTTCTCTCATGTTTTAAAAATTCATTGAATTCCCATGTTAGGTATAAAGCAAACAAAGAGGATAGTCTACTGATTACTGGCCCCTTTCCTAGTCATGTCTTATATTTTAAACTTGACATAAAAATCCTCATTTCTAAGAAACTAAGACTTATCAATCTTATGAAAAGCAATAAAAAAGATAAAAAGAGACTATTGATTAGTCTCAAGGCTCTGGACTGTGTGAAAGTATTAGTTACAGCATAGAAAAAATGTCTTATTCTTAGTTTTCCTTTTATTCCATTATAAAAATAAAAGTTAGTCCCCTTTTTCTCTCAATCTACTGGAAGTGGTTTAGTATTGAGAAAATGCAAGAAAGATTTGAAATTTCTCTGACATAAATTTCTTGGAAAGCTGTGATGTCTAACTATAAGTTGCTTTTTACTGTATATAGGTAACATTGCTATTACCTTTGGCAATGAAAATGTCTGCAGGATATTATGCAAAAGACAGATTTCCTTTTATATATTTAAATTCTGCCCATGATGTACAAGGGTTAGAGCAGGGATTGATCTGAAGGAGTGAGATTTTCAAATCCCTTGAAAAATCTGGACAAAGGATAGTACACCATTAAAATAAAATGTCTAAAAACCAAAAGTATTATGCATGCCACACGGCAAAAGATCAAATTTTTATTAATGCAAGTTTTAAATGCTGATTAATCCTCTTGAGAGTCAGTTTCCCAAAGCGTTGGACTGTGTTCAAGTCTTTTTCAAAGGGGCACATCACTTCCATTATTCTGAATATTAATTGAACAACATTATAACTAAGGATACAAAGCAAGATTTAAAACATGATTACAGCTGTCAATGCTTACATCTAAATAAGTCATTGGAAATTTGAGCTTAGGGAAAAAAATAACCCTGTTGTAAATCTGTCTTATCAGAACAGGGAGACTCTCTTTTTTTTTTTAAATGAATTTACTGCATTAGGCTCTGCTGAAAGCTCCAGTTGTGACTTGATCTTAATATATTCATACAGTATTCTCACCATCAGAAATCAGAGCTTCATTTTTACTTATGATTTAGCAAGTCATCAAGGGCATTGTCCTTTTGGGGGGACAAGAGAATGAAGTTAGTCATCTAAACCTTGAAGTTGCCTGATATCTATACAAACAGTTATCTGTGTGAATAAAGAAAAAAAAATGCATTCTATAAAATATTAAGTTACTTTGCAAACAACTTAAGGGACTTGATTCAATCCAATCAATTAAATACAACAAGCATTTATCAAGCACCTATTACAAGATGTAGTGCTAGACATGTACCAAACAATTCATTAGTAAATATTAATTTTCCAGCTAATCAATCATTTGAGAAATTCAGCTTTTTGTACTTATACCCCAATCTCAAAGTTGTTTTGTATGTAGAAACAAATGTCTCCCCACCATAAACAATTTACGCATTGCTTTCTGTAGCTACTGCACAGACCATAAGGGAATTAAATCCCTTTTCTTCTTTCCTTTCTTTCTTTTTTATTGGAAGGGTTGCTGAGTATTTTGAATGATGGCTCTTTGTTCAAATGGATGTAAAAGGCACCCTCACATCTAATTCTAATGAGATAAATAGCATAATGAAGGGAGTATTAAAAATTTACAGCCCTCTTTCCCAAGTTTATTTGTCAGCCATACATACTGAATATTGCATAGCATAAAAAAAAACATTCAGTCCTAATGATGAAAAAGATATGAAGAGATAATGGTGCAATCATAACCAGTCTGATAGAGTTTGTACATCTCTGTTGCTGTTTGGCTTGTCTTTTAATTGTATTGCGCCAAACTGGCAGCAATACACAATATGTTACTGAAAAGGGCCCACAGTTTAAGGGGGGAATCTAGAACTGTTAACTATACACTGTCTAATTATACAACCTTACTGTCCCAGAATGTGATTTCTGAAACCATTTCTGACATATGGGAAAAGGGTAGAACAGCTGGTCATTAAGGTTTTCTCAAGACTATTTAGCAACACACTTGAATGTAATTAAAGTGCGACATTAAATACTGCACTTGTGTACAATGTATTTTTAATCTTTATGGCATGTGGTAAAAGTAAATATATGCAAATCATTTGAGTTTTCTCCTTCAGTTGGCCAACTTGTCAAATAATGCAGGGCCCGTTCTTTCTCCAGAAATTGGCTAATACCTGAAGAATGTTGTTACTTTCCATCTGACTCACTTGGCTCATGGGAGGAAATGTTCTTTGTGTGAATAAGAATGGTAATAACAACAGCAAGGATAACAACAATATCGATTTTTTAAAAATTAACCTTTTGTGGCACTTTCAGGTTTACAAAGTACTGTCATCCTATCAACACAGATTAATATTCCTTCTTACATATGAAGAAAGTGAGATTTTTTTTTAGCATTTTTAAATTTTGGGGGAGGCAATTGGGATTAGGTGACTTGCCCAGGATCACACAGCTAGTAAGAGAAGTAAGAATAAAAGGATCAATCAACCAGTAGGCATTTATTAAGCATATACATACTAAGAGCAAAGGACACAAAGGCAAAAATTAAACACTACTTGTGCTCAAAGAGCTGATATTTTAGTGGAGAAACTAGCATGTATACATGTAAGTAGATACTATATATGCATGTATGAACATGTGTACATACATGAGTGTGTGCATGCAAAGTGAGGAGAGGAATGGAAACCTCAGTTTCCTCATCTATAAAATGGGGATAAAAATAGTACTTGCCTCCCAGGAAGAAATCATTTTGAAAACTTTGAAGTGTTATAGAAATTTTAGCTTGGAAAGAGTCATCCATATCCAGAGAGAAAACTATGAAGATTGAATGTGGATCATAGTAGCATAGTATTTTGAGCTTTGTTGTTGTTGTTTGCTTGCTTGCTTGTTTTGTTCCTCATTTTTTCCTTTTTGATCTGATTTTTTTTCTTGTGCATCATCATAAATGTGGAAATGTGTTTAAAAGAATTGCACATGTTTAATCTATATTGGATTATTTGCTATCTAGGTAAGAGGGAAAGTGGAAAGGGAGAGAGAAAAATTTGAAACACAAGGTTTTGCAAGGGTGAATATTGAAAACTATCTTTGCATGTATTTTGAAAAATAAAAAAGAATATTATTTAAAAAAAAAAGAAATTTCAAGTCTTAGGAGTAGTCCTGAGCATGAAAAGGGTTTTATGACTCACTCAAGGCACATCACTAGAGTATGTCAATAGTGGGCCATTAACCTAAATCTTCCTGGTTTTCAGGTTAACTCTCTAACATTTTGATAGAAATAGTAGTAATGATATCAGTAACAATGGGGCAGCTAGGTGGCACAATGGATAGAGCACCACTCCTGAAGTTAGGAGGACCTGAGTTCAAATCTGGTCTCAGCCACTTAATATTCCCTAGCTGTGTGACCCTGAACAAGTCACTTAACCCCAATTACCTCAGCAAAAAGAAAAAAAAAGATGTCAGTAATAGTGATAAAACAGATTATAAGCACTGAAAAAAGTCATTATAGATTTTCTTCAATCAGGCAACACCAAAAGTTTTCCCAAGGGGAAGATTTTTATAGCTCTTATCACCATATCTGTTGTGGTGATGCATCCAAAAAAAAAGTGTTCAGCATTTAACTCCTTTTCAGGGACTCCTATTGGTGAGAATGTTCTGAAAGAACCATGCATCTTTGAAAAATGTGGCAAATATCTTTGTTTTTTTTCTGTAAAGGATAGCACTTAGTTGGGATATTTATTGAGTACTTCTGAAAAGATATTAAAAACTATAGAAAATGCAAAATAATTTACATGTGCTTGGGTCATCACACAACACCTAGTAGAACTAAGAATAAATTCAAATTGTGAATGTAATCAGAGTCCCAAAGCCTACTGATATAGTCATTTTTCCTCATTGCTAGAGATCAATGCCCTGTACAGTCATGAAGGGTAGGGTGAAGTTAGAGAATAACAAAAAAGAGTGTTTTCAAGTCTGGTGAGTTTCTTCGTCTTTCTACCTTCTTCAAATTTCTTCAGTCCTGTCAAAACTCTTTGGTTTCTACAATTGTTTTGGATCCTTCAGTCTATGCTATCAACAGAGGTGACGGAGTTTTATTGAGAAAGTTTGGCATAAACCACAAGATTATACTATAACCAAATCTGATGAACATGGCTTTCTTCTCAGTGAGATGATTCGGACCAGTTCTAATGGTCTTGTGACAAAGAGAAACAACTCTACCCAGAGAGAGGACTATGAGAACTGAATACGGATCACAACATAGCATTTTCACTCTTTTTGTTGTTGTTTGCTTGCATTTTATTTTCTTTCTCATTTTTTTCTGGTCTGACTTGATTTTTCTTGTGCAGCAAGGTAATGGTATAAATATGTATGCACATATTGGATTTAACATATATTTCTACTATGTTTAACATTATTGGACTACTTGCCATCTAGGGGAAGGGGTGAAGAAAGGGGGGGGATTGGAACACAAGGTTTTGCAAGGGTTAATATCTCAGAATTATCCATGCAGATGTTTTGAAAAATAAAAAGCTTTAATTAAAAAAAGAAAAGAAAAAGAAAGTTTGCCATAAAAGGGCTTGCAAGTTAATTGGCCAATGGATAGCTATCCTACATAACTTAATTGAGACTCCTCTCTTCTATTCTCCAACCCTACCCTGCTCTTCATGAAGAAAGAGTCATTGATCTTCACCAGTGAGGAGAGGGCCCTTACCCAAGGGTTTTAGAATTTGGGATATATAGGAAAATGAAAACTATGATGACATCAGAGAATCATAGCATTATATGTAGAATCTCAAGGCTAGAAGTAACCTCAGAAATTATCTAGTACAGCCCTTGTCAAAGCATGAATCCCCTCTATGATCTCCCTGAAAAGTGATTAGACAGACTCTATTTGATAGGGAACTCAACATCTACAAGGCTCTAATGATTGGAAATTTTTTTTGTACATTAACCCTAAATCTAGTGCTCTAGCAGTATCTGTCCTAGCTCTGGCTTCTGAGATCAGACAGAACAAATATAATATTTTCCCATATGTCAGCCTTTCCTGAAGCTATCTGAAAATGATCATTGATTACACCCTTAAGTCTTCTTGTCTCTCAGAAAATTATGTCTAGATCTTTCAACCAGTTCCCCTGTATCATAGTTTTAATTCCCCTTCCCAGTATCACCATCCTTCTTTGGACATACTCCAGCTTGTCTCTGTCCTACCTCAAACTGTAGTGTGCAGAACTGAATGCACTCTTCCAAATGATGTTCAATCAGAGCAAAGGGACAATAGAATTTTCTTTTTATTTTAGATATCATGCTTCTTATATTTTTGAGATTTCCCTGCTTCCATTCTCTCTCCCTCTAAGTCTTCCTGGATAAATTTAAGAATTCTCATCCTAATCCATTTTCTAACCTAAACAAAATCTCCTAAAGCCTCTCATTGTCTACGAGGTAAGGATCAAATTTTTCTGGTCCCAGCTCACCTTTCCAATTTTTTTTTTGTTTTCTGCCACTACCTTCTACTAGCATTCTGCTTTGGATTTACCTCCCAACCAGTCAGAAACAGTCTCTTCTATATACCTTTGCATATGGCATTTCATTGCACCTCTCTGATACTATAAATTCTATGAGGGCACGGAGTATGTCTGATTTCATCCAAGTGCCCCCAAAACTGAGCCTTGCCTACAATTAGCATTTTATAAATGTGTTTTGAATTGAATTGAACTGAACCAACTAGAACTGTATTTAACATTATTGCTGATCTCTATTTAGGCTTCTTCTTTCTTTTCCTTGTCTTCTTTCCTCTGGGCATTTCACTACTCATTAAAACCTCTACCAGACAAGAGAGGGGAGGGGCAATGCAGATGATCAGTGCTTCTCTTTATTAGAAAGCTTGGGAAAAGGTTTATTTGGGGACAAGGTTGAAACTACTGACTAATAGGAGTTTGGGGATTAGCTGTGGATTTTAATTATCCATGTCATCCCCTTCCCCCCATTAGCACAGTGATCAAGAAATTGCTGTATGTGCAGCTGGGGATTTTGATGCACACTCCTATGGCATTGTCCTAGACTCCCAGATCCAGAGTTTTCTTATTAATATGACATTCTGTTGTGTCTGAGTTTGGTTCTACTGACAGTAGGACATGAACTCTGAGTTATTTTTGCAATAGTTGGTATAAGTTGATATGGAGACATCTGAGCTTTCTCACCCAATCACCCTTATGCCCAACAGGTGCATTTGGGAGGCAACTGCCAAGGGTTAGGGAGTATGGTGTATGACCAAAAAAAAAAAAAAAAAGGAAGCACACTGACCCACAACCCTATGACCTCATTAGTATTGCTCTTTAATTTCCTATATTGAGCAGTCACAGATGGCCCCATTATGAAATTGTCTCAATAATATCAAAATCATTTTTCCCTCCTGCCAATGTAAGAATTTTTCACCCATCTAGAAATCCCAATATGAACATCTACAAGTGACTTTTAACTATCTTATTTTTGTAAAGTGGGCTTCCAATTCCCCTTAGGTGTGAGTCCTAGGAAGACCAGCCCATGCTGTGTGCACTAGAGTGGATTCTCTCAGCATTGGATGAGAGCATTGGATTCAGCCAGAATCCTTTTCACTTATTTTGCCTTCCCCAGCTACCTTTTTAAAATTCCTCACCCTCATTCTTGTATTGCCATGTATGAAGGGAGCACTTCTTTGGAGTGTCCTCTCTTCCAGAGATGTATAACAGTAAGGGTTCCACAATACTGTTCACTGGTGAGATGACTCTTGTTACTTTTATGATATCTTTGAGTGGTCCTTAAGCTGTTGAGTACACCTCTCTGCCCCTTCATACACACAGACACAGACACACACACACACACACACACACACACACACACACACACACACACACCTCACCTCACCTCTCTTCAAGAAGGTAGCTAGTTTGTATGTTATTGTTCATGGAATAATTAAATATTGTTTTAAAAATATATATAATTTTTTTATTTAAATTGATTTAATTTTAAAAATTTAAATTTAAATAAAATTTAAACTGATTTTATTTGGTTGGATACTCTCCTTTAAAAACTGAAGCAACTTTATAGTGGGATTTTTTCTCCAGAAGTAGAAAAAAAGAAAGAATAACTGTACTAGGAAGCAGCATAATACAGGGGAAAAAGTCAGAAGACCTGAATTAAAATTCAGATTTGGATATCAGGTGTAGATTTTAGACAAAGACTCCATTTTCTTATCATTAAAATGCAGGAGATTGGATTCAATGACCTCTGAGATCCACTTTAGATCTATGATTCTAATGCTATGCTCTTGATTTATTAATTCATTTATAAGAGTATGATTTTTCCTGGACCAGGTTCACAGATTTCATTCTCAGAGAGAATGCAAAGAGAAACTGCTCTACAGAATTCTACTTCATCTCCTAAACTCATATAATAAATGCTATCAGTGACATAAAAGGGAATAGAAGAAACCATGGACAGCTCAACACAAAGCCATCTTCACTACTGGAAAAACCTATGTACATACAAATCTGTAGTCAGTTAATTAAGTCATCTTCATACACAAGAAATAATACTGCATTATTCTCACCAGATAGCCTAGTCAGAAATAAAACACTGCTTTCAATATTAAATAGACCACAACGACAAAATAAGTTACACTGTAGTGCAATGGTTTCTTGTTCAAGGGCTTTTTTGCCTTCAGAAGCAGTGAGGCATTATAATGGATAGAATTCTGATTTTGGAGAAAAAAAGCTACTAAGTTTGAACTCCTCCTTGATACTTACTAGCTGTGTGACTTTGGGCAAGTAATTTAACTTTTCCAAGCCTTGTTTTATTTGGCTGTAAAATTGAGCTAAAAATTCTTTTTTGTGAGGGTCAAATGGCACAGCACATGTAAAATGTTTTGCAAATGTCATATATGTGCTAGGTATTATTCAGTAAGGACTAATTGGTCCCTTCCAACTTCAGAATTCCATGATTCTCTAGGAAAATTAGTTGATTCTGTATCCTCAGTTTTCTTCATAAATAAAACAGAGAAACTGTGTGTCAAGGATATAATGTAGAAATAAGTTGCTAAATTGCTTAAAATAAAATGATTTTACTAAAAAGCAACCAGCTTATGATCTCAAGTGGCTGCAGATTATATTTAAGTGATGGCAGATGTGTTGGGAGTAATACAATTTTAAGGGCACTGAGAGATCAATTTTCTGAAGGAAAGATAAGAAAGGTGTGAAAAAAATTCCCAAAACTTGTTATTCCCAGAAAAAATTCAACTGAGAAAATATTGATAACTACAAAACCATATACCCACTTTGCCATTCATTTTTATGAGAACAAACTATGTATACCTTGAGAGCAAACTTGATGAGTGCATTAGATAAGAACAAGAATGTTTTGCAGAGATAATTGTAAAAATGTGTATGCATATATTGGGTTTAACATATATTTTTACCATGTTTAACATATATATTGGATTACTTCCCATCTGGGAAAGGAGGTGGAAATAAGGGGGAGGGGGAATTGGAACACAAGGTTTTGCAAGAGTTAATGCTGAAAAATTATCCATGCATATGTTTTGAAAATTAAAACTTTAATAAAAAAGAATATTTTGCAGGTGACATTCCATATGTAGTCCACATCTTTACCATCATTCAAGTAACTGAAAGATGTAAAGAATTAAAGGTCCCATCATATTTATTACTTGTTTCAATTTAAAAAATATTTGCTTTGGTAGAACAAAATACTATTTAAAGGTTCTTTTTACTGCAAAATGTGTTTCATATACATGTCAAAATTGTATAAGATTCTTTGAAAGATAACAGAGATAATGTTATAATTTTATTTAATTTATGTTTATATAAACATATATGCTTTATGTACTTGTCTTATCCATTAGAATTTGAAGTCCTCATGAATAAGAATGTTTCATCCTATGTATTGTAACCCCAGTGTCTTAGATTAATGCCAAACACAAAGAAGATGCTTAGTAAATACTTGTTGATTTATTGATGACTGGAACTCTGTTCATTAATGTCAAACAAAACTTAAAACAGAGAGATATATGCTGATCAAAGATGTTCATTACCATCATAGAGAAGAGCTACATAGAATCTAAGTTAAAGACAAATTCCCTATAAATGAAGTCCTCCAAATTTTCTTTCTTGAAGATGAGATTGTGCTGATTGTCTCAAGCCCAGAAATGTTGCATATCTTCCTAAATGACAGCCATATTTGCTCTAAAATTGTTTGAATGAATTATCCAAATAGTAAAATTGAGGTGGGTGAAGGATGCTTACTGTCCAAATTATGAAATATAATAAATTCCTAGCTTTAAGAATTCATTCATCAAAATATGCATACATATACACATAAATGTATATATGTGCATGTTTATATACACGTGACACACATGTATATGCTAGTATATGTATACATGTACCATATTTCTACACATCATGCACATGTATGCCACTGTGCATTAGTGCGTGCATACAGATCTTTACAAACATGCATGTGTATATTTGTCTTTAAAGACCACGTCCATTCTACATATTCCTTGATATGTGTCCAGAACATTACTTTCTGAACTCATGGTCTATTGATTTCAATAATAATAATATTAATAAGAGGTACTATTTATATTGGACTTTAATCTTTGCAAAATGCTTTACAAACATTATTTCATTTGATGCATATAACAGTCTTGTGATACTAGAATCATTATACCCATTTCACAGATACTGAAACTAATATTTAGGGAGAAGAAATTGTTCTTCCCTGATTACAAAGCTACCAAGTGTCAGAGTGGTAATGAATCCACCTTTCCCATGACTGTCTCATCAAATTTCTTCTTTACTGAAAAGAATCAAGATCATTCCAGATATACAAACATTCCATGTGAATGTATTTACATGCCATTGCCTTTTTTCTGGATGAGTGATAAGTCTAAAAGCAATGTTCCTTCTCTCCATGCAGTCAGGTAACTCCGACCTCTGATGGAGGGGATAGAACAGCAACAACGATGGACCTGAAATCTGAGGTCTTGTATTCCAGTTTTATATTTACCACTTATTATCTATGTGATGTTGGACCTCAGTTTCCTTATATGTAAAATAAAAAGATTGAGCTATATGACCTCTAAGACCCTTTCCGTGAATCTCTTGATTAACCATGGATCTTATCACTATTCAAGAGTCCCAGTTAATTACAGGATCTCCATTACACTAGATTTGTAAAATGGTAGAAATAGAGAAAGAGGAATGGTATGTTGCAATGCAAAGGGATAAATAACTATGATCCTTTCTGGATGATTTGAGTCATACTTATTCATTCTATTTCACTTTGTCTCCTGATTCAAGTAATAATTATTTCCAAATAGTTTAATATCTGTTGAAGTCATGCTAGACTATTAGTCTATTGGAAAGAGTGCTTGATTTGAGGTCAAAGGACATGACTACAAGTTACTACATGTGTGATGTTACACAAGTCACTTACCCCTTGGGGCCTTAATTTCTGCATCTGGAAAATGAAGGTGTTGGGCCCAATGACCTCTAAGAACCTTTTAAGTTCCATAGCAGTCACATATTTCTATGATTATATTAATATTTCTCTAGCAAAAAAAAATTCTTTGGTCCCATCTTGGACCAAAAGTTAAATATAAAGCTCTTGAAAATTGAAACCGCCAAATGCAGCAGTAGAAATCTAGTGCCTGCAGATGAACTAATAAGGTTCTTTTTCTACTGTTCAAAATTATATTCCTGATGTGTGGAGATTTAAATGTTCATTGTGTTGACTGCTATTCAAATTTCCTGTCTAAAGGATACTCTTGCATTTGAGATAGTTCTAAGTAAGAGCTATTTTCTAAAAGATCATTTTTGATAAAAGAAGGTCAAATACAGGTAACAAAGATGTCAAGACAAATAGGCAAGTGGTTAGGGGTTGGACTTGGAATCAGAGCCCTAAATTTGAATACTGGTTCTGCCACCTCCTTTTCTATATAAGCACAGATAAGCCACTTGAACTTTATGGTTTTTGGTCTCCTCATCTAAACGTTAAGGTATTGAACTAGATGGATTCTGAGTTTCCATTCAGATCTGAATCTATGATCCTCTGGAAAATGAAAGTTCAATCAGCTAGATAATTTGTCTTCAATGTGTAAATATCAGGATAATAACTCACATTTATGTGGCTTTACAAATTACTTCCCAAAGACCCTATAAATGAGACATTGCAAATTCTATTTCCATGTTATATGTAAGGAAAGGAAAACCAATAAGGTTGGGTGAGTTGACCGGGGTCGCTACTAGTATTAGAGCCAGAATTCTAACTCAAGTCTCACTATTTCCTCTCTTTGGAAAGTATCAGGATGAATATCTACATTGGATTGTTTTTCTTTTCTTTTGTTTTTCAGTTTTTATAAAATTACTGAGAGTTTTAGAAACAAAAGCACTTGGTACCATAAAACATTATACAATTATAAGCTACATTTGTTTATTCACATGTTTGCATTGTATAGATTTACTCTTGTTATGGTGGTCACTTTGAGGCAAGCTTCAGAGAATGAACTTGAAATGAATGCCTTACCAGCAGTGAGAGTGGCTCTCCAAGTAATTTTAATTCTCTTCCTCCATTTCCAAGATGATTCTAATCATTCCAGACAACCCATTCCCCCTTTACTTCCTCCTCTGTGATTCCACATCCTTCTCTCAAGAAATTTCAAAAGCCAAAAGCATAAAACCTTGATCAGTGCTAAAAGGAGCATAATCACACTTTGAGGGGAGAGGAGGAATGGTTAGTTAGTTTTAGCAGAAAAGTAGAACAATCTGAGTTCATTTTTTCCAACCCATCTGAATCCTAATCTTTGTTAATAGCTTACTGTCATAATGAGAATTGGCCTCATTATGTTTGAATCAGGATTGTCACACTGGTTAGAGAAAGCCTAGCTATTCCTGATGAATTCAAGTCACCAGATGAATGATGAATTAAATCCCAGGGTGCTTAAAAAAGATGTATGTCATTGTTTAGCCATTATTTGTGGTCTTTGAAATATCCTGGATAAGGAAAGAGAGGGGTTGCAGAAAAGGAAAAGGAAAAATATTGTCCTCATTAACAAGAGAGGGAAAGTCTACAAAATATAGACCAGGGAGGTTGATTTCAATTCCTGGCAAAATTCCAGGATATGTTATTAATGGGGCAATCAATTATCATTTAGGAAAAAAAGGGACCAGTATGGCTTCATCAAGAGCAGGCTGGAACAGTCTAACATCTTTCCCTTTGTTGTCATGATTACTAGTTAGATAGTGCATGGAGAGATGACTTTGGGTCCAAGAAAATCTGGGTTCCAGTTCCACTTGTAATCTCTGCTGTCTGTATGAGCCTGTTGAGGCAAATCACCAACTGTCAAGAAGAAATTTTAAAGAAGATGCCAATCTGCATTAGTAGGAGTTTTCTCACCAGAAATTCCTTACACACTGAAATCACCTGTCTGATTCTTCTATGCCTCCATTATTCAATTGATACCTCAGAGAAAAATTGTAGATGGAGTTAACTTAAATTTCAGTAAATCATTTAACAGCATCTTTCACTCTATTTATATGATCAAAATGTAAAAATGTGGGCAGGATGATAGTAGAGTTTAAGTAGATTCACAACTGGTTGAATGGCCAGACCCAAAGAACTGTCATTAATAGTTTTCTTTTTTGTATTAATAGCTTTTTATTTTTCAAAATACATGCAAAGGTAGTTTTCAACATTCATCCTTGCAAAACCTCGTGCTCCAATTTTTTCTTCCTCCTTCCTTCTATTCCCCTAGACAGCAAGTAATCCAATGTAAGTTAAACATGTGCAATTCTTTTACACATATTCCCATATTTATCATGCTGCACAGGAAAAATCAAATCAAAAAGGGGGGAAATGAGAAAGAAAAAACAAGCAAGCAAACAATAACAAAAAGGTGAAAATACTATGTTGCGATCCCCATTCAGACCCATAGTCTTCTCTCTGAATGTCATTAATAGTTTCAAGTCAATTTGACTGAACACCTTTGATGGGATCTATCCTTGGTTTTAATTCTGGCTAACAATTTTATAAAATCAATTACTTGGATAAAGGTACATATAGCACATGCTCATAAAATTTTTGCAGATGATGCATATCTAGAAGGGATACCTAACAGTGGAAAATAGCACTGGAATTTTTAAAAATGCTGATAGCTTAAACTGAAAAGAATAAATTTAATTGAAACAAATATGAAACTGATTCAAAAAAATCAACTCCAAAATTAAAATATGAGAGAGTGTCTAGGCAACAGTTTACCTTAAAAAGATTTAAGGATTTTAATAAGTGGAAGTTCAATTTGAATCAGCAATATATGTAATATAGGGACCAAACCCCCCTAAGGTGACCTTTCTTTACACTTGATATAGTTTCCAAAATAGGAAAGATATAGTTCTACTATACCCTGATCCTTTCAGAACACATCTTGAGTGTGGTAGTTAGTGCTGGATGTCACATTTTAGGAAAGAGAATTATAAGTTGCAAAGAACACAATGTTGGAGGACAAAAGGGAGAGTGAAAGATCATAAGGATTCGTTGAAGGAAGAAGTTTTTCCTAGGAAAAAAGGACAGTTATAGGAGAATGTGAAAGAGATGTTCAAGTATGCAGACAGAAGATTAAATGTGTGTTTAGCTGACCTAGAGGGTACAGCTAGTAACGAGGAGAAGAAGTGAAAGAGGGGCCAAGAGGCTCAACCTAAGAAGACTTTTCCTAACAATTAGACCTATTTAGAAATTCTTCCTTATTTGAAGTCTTTAAGGAAAGATTGGATGACTACATCTCAGATATATTATAAAAGATTATTTTTTTCATGTAAGCATTTGACCAAATGCTCTTTGAGGTCCATTTCAAACTAGGAATTTGACTTGACAAGAAAGTATTGACAGATACTTATGTCATATAGACCTAAAATCAAAGCTAAAGGAATGAGTTAAGGAATAGAAAAGTAATTAGTTAAAAGAGGTCCAGAATTGTAAGAGGTCATATCAAAAAAAAGTAGCTAAGCTTGTATGTTGGAAACCCAGGTTAAGAAACTGAAGAACAAAGGTTGAAGGAACTAAACAGCTTCAGCAACTAGGATTTTAAAATGAGATGAGAGTTCTTTTTGAATCTTTGCAGTACCTTCAAATGGGAATTTCTACATTTTCCCTTTTTATAGGGAGTTTTGTGGGAGAGGTTTCAATTCTGATATTGGCAGCAAATTCAATTTCTAAAGAAAACATCAATGGTTCTTTCAGTCGCCTACATCACCAGCTTTGGTTCTAATGGAAACTCAGTTATTAGTGAGTCCATCCTTACACAGGATCAATCTTTCTGAACCTTAGTAGTATGGTAAATCATGAGCAGAACTTGAAAGGATTTTTGCCTTTGCCTATATCTCCTCTTATTGTTTATAATAACTTCACATAGTCTTCCCCAGCTTCTAAATCACTGCAGATCAGGATGAGGTCTCTTCCCTTCCATCACCCCATTCTTCTTCATTGTAATAGTAACCGTACTCTCCTGAGACCATAGAAATCTGTTTTCTCAGTTCACTAACTCCAACTACAGTACATTTCCTCCTTATCATCACTATTTAGTCTGTAATTATTCCAGTCTACTAACTCTCATTGAAGGTTGAGTATGGCAAGAGCTAAATTATATAAATCACTGATTTTTGGATGTCTCAGAGATGTAGGTCCCAAACTTTGATAGGGGCTTGTGTTTCACCATAAAGTACAAAGGACGCTCTTTTATGTCAGACTATTACCAAGATTGCTCACATTCTGAGTTCTCTACTGGAACTGTCAATAGGCCTATTCTCCAATAGAACTAGCCTTTTAAACTATGAGAACCTTTAATAAGTGCCAACAGAGTGTCTTGGCAAATTGTACTCAAGAATTGTAGATGCATATCTGTCCTTGAAAATAGGATGTATATTAGACACATAGAACTAAAGTATGAATTAATTACTTTGTAAAAATTTCAGCTCAAAAATAAATATACTAAAATTCTAGATAATATTTTTTGTGGGGAATTTATTTATAATATGAAATTTTAATTACCCATTCATATATATACCTTCACAAAAAGGGATGAAAGAGAATGATACTATTCCTAGAATGCCAGTTCTTTATCTTGAAGGATAAGGTTTGAATATCCCCAGCTCTAGGACCTGAGAGTTTTTCTAGCCATGAAGCTCCAGCAAGCCACTAAGGAGACAAGAAGGAAAATCCTTGCCAAGAACAAATGAAATGACTATTGCTCTAAAAATATGTCCTTAGGAAAATAAGTCAAGGGATGTAAAAGTTCTTGAAACTGATTCTGATCCCAATCAAAAGTCTACAGTAAAAGATTTAAAAAAATCCTGCCCCTATTTTACACTTGCATCCTCTCTTCACACTTCCTATCAATTTATGGACTGATATTAATGGCATTCCTTTGGCACACCAAAAGTCATATCCATTTTGCTAGTGTCTGGTCTAGCAATTCCAGGTGCTCTCTGCCACTTTGCTGTTTGTTGTTCCTCCTTTGTTCTCAAAGGGGACCAATGACATCAAGAGAATGATGTTGGGCTTGTGATGAATTGGATTTAAGTGAGGCAGAGATGTGCAAAGTCATCAGTCTCACTCTCTCCTCCAAAGTCATCTGAGTCCAGTGGCAAGATGTAGGTCAGGATGATTGGCGATGGCCCCAGATGCACTGGGAGATTGTGGCCTTTTAAAGCCAAGGTCCAAAATCTCAGTTTGCCCTTTCAATGATTAAAGCTAAATAAGAACTGAGGCAAAAGTTGGCCTAGTTTGCTTTCATAAAAAAATCAGTCTCTATGGGGAAGACCCTCACTTTGTGAAGAGACTAAAAAAAAAAAAACAAGAGGAGAAAGCAAGAGAAAAGAACAGACAAAACGCCTCCTTGTTTCTTCTGGTCATTTTTATCGTTTCTTTCAGGTGTTAACTAGACCCACTTCTTTATTGTCTTCCATGTTACTTTCTGAGTGTTCATTAAAAAAATAAGTTTCCACTTACTGCCCAAGTTTCACATTTTCTCTAGTTAGTCTACTGGATTTAGAGTTCTATTAACTCTCTTACACAGGCTGAAAGAATATTTCCATTTTCATGTTACCATACTCTTAATTTCTGGTTATATTTTTCTTTTATCTGAAAAAGTTTGTACAAATGTAGATGGAAGACCTAAATTTTAGGAATAACATTTACATAATGAAAAAAAATGGACTTATCATCAGTGTATATAACTATAGAATACTAGACTTCACCATCACCCTTGAATTTGTGGTGTTCAACTCTGACCAGGTCTCTTGTTGGGAGTCCTCCATGGAAAATGGCTTTGTGAGGTAAGATACCATGAATCCAGGATACTGGATCTAGACCAAGGGATTATACATTGAGGTTTGAAAGTTACCTTAGAGGTCATCTAGTCTAATGCTCTCATTTTACTGATGAGATAACTGGGGCCTAGAGAGTTAGAGTAATTTATCCAAGCTCTACAAATAAGAAAAGGAAGAGCTGGACCTTTAAAACAAGACCCCTGGTCTTTCTATTCATTGTACCTTGAAGATTGTTGATGGAGTGCAACAAGGGTCAGAAGTAAAGAGATGTATCTTTATATAAAGTGCAATTATCAACTTCAGGAAAGTAGCTGATTCAAAGACTGTTGACAGAACAATCCAGGGCCAAAATCTGGGTCAGCAAAAGCAAGTCAAGTTACAGGAGTCTGGGCTTTCTACAATTTCTCATCTTCAATGATTGTAGTTTGTTAAATCAGATTAAGTAGAACTATCCCCACTTATCTGGTACCTTTAATAGACTTCTAGCTCTAGCTTACCTCCACATCCTGGTGCATAGGAGGCAACTGCGTTAAGGATAGAAGCAAGCAATTATTGATTCTATTGATTCTGTGGGCTTCAGAGTTTTAAGTTATCTGTGAAAGTCAGTCAACAAACGAATAAATAAATAATGAATAAATGGATGAATGAATGAATAAATAGATAGATATGGACATTTTCCCACCTTCAGAGGAATTATATGTTTAGGAGTGAGCCCCAAGTGCTTGAAAAACAACAACAATGATTAAATGATGATGCTAATGTTTGTAGTGTATAAGCTCAAGATTTTTTTTTGCCTTTCTTTAGCACAGTACCTGGGATATATTGGTGCTTAGAAAATGCTTGCTGACTGATTGACAGACTATTTTGATGAATAGTCATATTGGCTTACAGGTCAATAAATTTAATTTAAATAAATGTCTGTTTATATGTCTATGTGCATAATCACAGAGAGAAGCCAACTCAACTGCTATAGTCTCATTAGCCATCAATACAATAGAAACAACAAAATTCTAATTAATAGGACAAAAACCAAGAGAACTGGGGAGAACCTGGAGGTTATCCAGAGGAGAGTTATAATGATGATGAAAGGGAATTATTTATCTAGGAAAGATCTATGCATTCCTCTCCCCCATCTCAAGTGGTCCCATGCATGGGAAGATAAGGCTATCCTGGGTGTCATGTCATTGAGACCCAGCAGCTGAGGACTTGGCTGATGTCACAGCTCAGGATTGGTCATGAGTAGCAGAAAATCTGGCTCACTGAGCTCTCATAGCCCCCTCCCCACCCCAGGAGTTCATTTACATAGCTTCTTTAGAAGTGCCCCTCTCTTGGCTGCCCTGGGGGACCTCACAGATGGTAAATAGTGAAGGCTTATTGAACCCCAACACCTGGCCAAATGGTTCCTTTTAAATAAGGAGACTCAAGTCTGGTGCAGTTAAGCTCTGAGCAGGTAACGGTCCATTGCAGGGCAAGCTAAGTTCATTTTTTCTACTTTCCTGAGAACCAGATCTGCTAAGTTTTAGTCTGCTTCCAAAAAACGTGAAAACCTCAAGAATAGCTGTTTCTGTGTTTAAGGACTTATTAGCATGCAGATTTACATATTTGTAGCAAGTCATTAAGAGAGCAGACCTCTAAGGAAGGGTAGAGAGAATAAATGAAATGAAAGGAAAGGAAGGGGATTCAAATGACCCAAGGAAAAAATCATAATATGCTATCCATCCTGTACCTCTTTCTCCTAAAATCAAGATTGTGATATTTTAGGTCCATTGAGTAGAACTGATTACAAATAAGGCAACAGAGAGTCCTGAACAAATCATAAGGCTAACTTGGGGGACAGATTCCCCTCTCAAATGCACAGCTTGCTTCTCCACATATAGTATCTTGAAAAATCTTTACTGCCTTCAGCAATGCAGTCCTTGGCATGGAACACCATGTCTCCAAGTTTAGAATGTGGCCCTCCATATTTATGTTGCCCAGATGGTGGGATCGGGTGCTTGTTGCAAAGGCACCATGGGGTGCTACTGAAATTAATACTTAATTCACTTAGATGCTCCTGCAGCTATGGCAGGGCTTTACAGCAAGCCTGTTAGCCTGCTTTTCCCGGATCAAGATGAATCTGAAAAGAAATATTCCTGTTATCCAATTTCAGATATAGTCCATTCCTTCTGACTGGGGGAGTAGGAATAAATCCCTTGGGGTCAAGGTGAACCACAACATCAACTGAGACAACTGAGATATTTTGAAGCGAGATGACTAAACTGGTTCAATTTAACTTGACACACCTTTTATTAAGGGCTGACTGTGTTTGAGGCACAGTATTAGGCATTGGTATCTCAAGGATGCAAGGAAACTTTCATTGTCTCCAAGGATTTTATATCTTGGTGATGGAGGAGGTGAGTAGAGGGAGAAAACATGGACACAAATGAATATATTCCAAGGAAAACTGAGGAAAAAGAGGAGAGACCATTGACAACCTTTTTGGTCTTCTTAGTTTTTCCACCCTTCCATGTACTTATTCTATAATCCAACAGAACTGGCTTTCTCTCCCATGACACTCTGCCAAATTTTCATGGATTGTTCCCCATGCCTGAAATGCTTTCTCTCTTTGTTTCTATTCCTTCATTTCTCTGGATTTCTTTAAGACTCAGGACAGATCGCACCTTCTGCTTCAAGGGTCTTTTCCCATCCAACTCTAATCCTGTGCTTTATAATACTTTTACCTCGTCCTTATGCATGTTAGACTACAAGCTCCTTGAGCGGAGGGACTCTACTTTTGTCTTTCTTTGTACCTTTAGGGCTTAGCACTGAACCTGGCAACATAGTAAGCAACTTAATAAATGATGGTGAACTGATTCTCTCTAACATCTTTATGAAGAATATATCAAAGAAGGTTTTTCAGAGAAAGTACCTACCACTTGATTTGAACCTTAAAAAATTGTGATATACTTTACATTAAGTTTCTTATCATGTACTTGAAATACAACATAAATAATACTTCCTAATAATCTGTCGTTTTTTAAAATTATATATAAAATTAACTATTTGAATTGCTTTTTAACCAGAAATAAGAGCCTCTCATTCCAGTAACTCTTTAAGGGTACAAAGTGGGAGGTAACCTGTATTGATAATTTCCTCACCCAGAAGTTTCTTATCCTTACAAAATTGTCTCCCTATGGAATCCCCATAACTATTCTCAGAGCATTGATAGCTCCATGGGGATTGTCTGTATAAAAGATGATGAAAATTGCAAGATGTAAGGTGAAAAGAATTGGGGGCATTTTAATTGGAAAAGATGATGATTGTAATGACTATTTTAATATCTATAATAAGTTTTGAAGAGTGGAATGCTGGCCATGAACTAAAGGTAATCTATACTTATATAGTCAAGGATTGGCTTCTTCTACCTGGTAGTCAATAGTCAATAGTTCACAAATATTTGCTAAACACATACTATGTGCCATACAGTGTGCTAAGCACTAGAAATATAAAAACAAAAACAAAAAGATAACTCATTTCAAGGAGCTTACTATCTTATGGAGAAATACAGTATTCAAAAGAAGGCTGAAAAAAGGGGGAGGTACTTTATGCAGGGGCATGGTAGACAAGTCAGAGAGGTTCCTAAGTAATGCAATTAAGTGAGAAATCAGGAGATGTTGGTCCTGAGCCCCTTTCCTTAAAGGTGCTGGAGCTCATGGATCTGCCCTTCAATCAAATATACAGAAACTAATGATGATACATCAGTACCAAAGTTGAATTGATCTTATGGAATACCAAGATTTTTTTAATGATGAGTTTCCTGGGGTCAGAGAAGGTCTCAAAGCAATGTAATCAGAAAGGAATGGAGGCAAACTACCTGGTAGTTCTTTTTATTTGTATTTTGATGGGAAATATATAGTTAGAAGGAAAGTTCTGAGGAACTCAAGCCTAGAAGCGTCCTTCTGTTCTTTGAACCTAATGTTCTAAAAGTATAACTGGGCAAGAGAGGAAATGATTGAATAAGACTGAAAGATTTTGCAGGCCACTAAATATTTTATTTTTATTGGCATTGATCTAAAATGAAAGATGCTGTCTTTATGAACTTTGGATATCATTGATTAAATTCTTATATTCTTGAAGAGGTGAGAACATTATGATTGTTTTGAATCTTTTGTTTACCTGATGTTCCCTTTATAGTAGGAGGGAAATAAGTACTTGGATCATGGATTAGATGGAAGGGACTTTCAAGAGACACGCATCTAAGATAGAGTCAAAGCTATGATTCAAATCCAGGGCATCTGACTTCAAACCAGTATTCTTTTCACTAACTTATAAGAGAGCTACAAACTTGTCATAACATCAAGGGATCTTTTGGTTTGGCTGAGAATCAAGCACTTATTGGATACTCACTAAATGTCAAGCACTACTCTAGGGAGATATTGAGGAGAAAAAAAATGAAACAATCCCTGCTTGGTGTTAGAATTAACCAATCAACCTGATCCAGAAAGCCCAGACTACTGAATCCTCAAAATCCTCTTGTATATGTTCAGAAGAGAAGACTGAAAAAAATATTCACTGCATTCAGTAATATCATTTTATGTGCATATGGTAGATCTCCCTTTTGGAAATTACCAGTGAATATTGATAAAAGGGAGTGGAGCTTCATTTTCCAAGCTTTCTATTCCATTTCTGCTCCATCCCTGATCCTTTCTAGTGTTATCACTTATTTATCACTCATTTATATCCCTGACACTATCTTGGTGTCTTTGTAATAGTAAGATGAAATGATGAGAATATTGAATTAAATATCAAGATATTCCATTCAACTAATTCTACTAAATTCTACTAAAAATTATTTAATAAGTACCTGTAATGTGTAAGATTTTTATACAATGTTACGGATACAAAGATAAGAAGGATGAACAGCCCCCACCCTCATATTGCTTATATTTTATTGAGATTTGAATCCTTATTTCAACTCTGCCACTATCAGTGTTATGGGTTTGGGCAAATATTTCAGTTATTTTTTTATGGGAAAAAATAATCCTTGGCTTATCCACTTCAAAGAGTATGGGAGAATTGGATGAGATTTTGAATGGAAAATTTCCTTGGGGAAAAAAAAAAGCTCTTTGAAAATTTGAAGTATTACATTTACCATACAAGCTTAAGGTATGATTAAAGGAATTTTTTTTCTCCTATTAAACAGAGGTCATCTAAGCCCAGAGAAAGAAAGACAGTGAGGTGAGCCTTAGGTCCAATGTTTTCATGTTCTTAATGCTCCTGTGGTCAAACAGAATTCATTCAGCTTTCTAAAACAATTAACTTTTAGCCTGAGAACTAACATGAGACACTCCAGCTGAAGGGGGTCATTAAAAAATTAATAAATAAAGCTGTAAGAAATAGAGTATCTGGGCTGATGACAGAATTGCCATCTGATTCATATCTATATCCTGGCTCCCTGGCTAAGTGAGTTCACACTCAAACTAAAAGTGTTGGAACAAAAATATTGGCCCAATTACCATTGCACAGCCTTCTCTGGAGATTCAGGTTAAATTTGACTTTACAAAGAAGAATAATGGGCCGATGTCATTTTCATTTTGCTCTGACCCTATTGCAGAGCAAGCAGGTTACTGTAAGGGCAAAAAAAGACAGCCTTAATGTCTTTGGGGAAGGATTGCCCTCCAGGCTAAGTCACATTTCTACTGTTCAGAGTATTCAATCTGTGAGGTCCTCTAAGGAGGTAGGGCTAAGAGTAATGTTGTTGTGGCCTGGTGACAATTTTCCCATCTGGCTGTGATATTACATAGGGTTCTGTCATAAGGAGAATAGTGAAAATCACACTTATCATAACTACTCTTTCTTATAGCTCTAATCATTTCAAAATTCTCTAGCATCTTCCTTTCTAGGCAAATGACCAATAAAGGAGAACACTTAGTCAATTGGTAGCCTGGAAGAGTGGAATTGTTACTTGTAATACTACTGGTCATGAAAGTAAGCAAACTAACATTCTTTCCTACATTAGAGCTATTTATATTCATGTCTTGACTCTTTTACTGGGCCATTAATTCCAATAGAGAACTGAATGAGTTTTCTTTGAGTTTCCCATTATGCCAAGAAGTTCTGAAAGGTGACTCCCCATAGTGACATGACTACTAAGCAATAGAGCCAGGATTGAAATCCTGATCCTTTGACTGACCATATAGAAGAAAGAGCCCTGGATTTATTCCTGGATTGAATTCAAATCATACCTACACATGATCACCTATGTGACCATGGACAAGGTGTTTAATGTCTTTTCAAATGAGAGTGTTGGTGTATATAGGTTTGAAGATTTCATTCAAATTTAATCTTTGATTCTAAGTAAAGCAATCTTTCTACTATGTCGTTAGTTTAGGTTTTTTTGGGGGGGATTGGTTCTTTGCTTTTTTAATTGTAATAAATTGAATTCTATTCCTATAAAGAGGGCTTCATGAATTACTTCAGGGAGATTCAGGAAAACAAGCAAAAAGCTAATCTTGCACCATTAATGTTGCACAGTGAAATTGTTTGATTCTCTCATTTCTTCTAGTTTCAAAGCAGTATCTTTAGTGGAATAACAAAAATCATACAACTTTTATATAACCTCTCTTTTCAATGACTTCAATACACATGTATTCTTTGTATTTTTCTCTATTTTCTTCTTTGGAGCTTTCTTATACTTTGTTCAGTTCTAGGTGCCACATTTCAAGAATAGAAGTCACAATCCAAAGAGGGTGCAGAGGGACAAAACAAGCATAGTGAAGGACCTGGAGTCCATGTCACAAGTTAAGAGTCTTAGCCTGAAGAAGAAAAAATCAATAGATACTTCAGAGTTGACTTCAAGAATCCAAAGCTCTGTCTGGGGAAGAGAGATTAAACTTGTTCTGTTTGACTTCCAAAGGGAAAAATTAAGTACAATGGGTAGAAATAGCAAAAAGATAGATCTAAGATTGAGACATACCTTATTAGAACAAGGTTAGGTGGGGAGTCACCAGGGCATGAATTAAAACTGAGATGCTAGAATAAGGAAAAGAATGAAGGAAATAAAAAAAAGTGAAGGAAGATAGAGAAAGAATGAGACAGAGAAAGAGAGAGAAAGGCAGAGAAAATGTGGGAGAACAAAAAAGCAGAGAGAGAACAGAGAGAGACCAAAAGAGACAGGCAGAGAAGGGCAGTAGAAGGGTATAGAGAAAGGCAAAGAGACAAAGAGGAGAAAAGAGAGAGACAGAGAGAGATTCTTCAGGATTACAAATGTGTTGACTGTTGCTCCAGCTCTACAGGAGTAACTGCCTTTGTTAGCAGCAGCATTTGTCATGGGGTACCATGTTGATATTTTAAAATTGCTTAGGATAGTCCCTAATATCTTCAAATAAGAAGGAAATAATATGGAATTAGATTAGAAAGACATGCTAGATCCATATAGGAAAGAGCTTTAAATCACATCACAAGGTGTTTGTATTCCATTGTAAAAGCAAGAGGGAGTCACTGAAGATTTTTGAGGAGGGAATTATGTGACTGAATCTGTACCCTGTACTGAACAATAGCTCATTTTAAATGAGTTGTATATATGTACATATATGTATACTACACATGCACATAGATTCAAAATATGCATGTGTGTACATGAATTGCTTTTATTAAATAAAAAGCTTAGGAAACAATGTGTTCTGATGAATTGAATTTTCCATTTAAAATCATAAGATCACTGAACTTCCTATGTGAAAGGATATCAGAATCCATCTTTACCCAATAAATAAGCAAAAGAGATCCCTTCTCTAACATAACAAATGATCATTGTAGCTATATTGTAGATACATTGTAGCTCTTGTTACAAGAGCTACAATGTAGAGAAATCCACCACTTCTCTGAATAGTCCATTTAGAATCATCTGGTGTGACAGAATTTTAAGGTCCTTGAGGACAGGGACTATTACATTTTTGTCTTTGAATGAATTAATAAATGAATGAATAAAAAGAAAAACATTTTAAGTGCTTACCACAAGCCAAAAATAGTATTAAACACTAGAGATACAAATAGAAAATGTAAAATGATTCCAACTCTCAAAAAAGCTTACACTACGAATAAAGGAGATACAAGAAAGGTCAGTTCCAGAGTGGATGGAAAGGCTCATTGTCCTTTAGGATGCATAGGTAGGTTGGATGATAATAATGTGGAGAGCATGGAGACAGGGCAGATGGCCAATCTCCTGATCCTGCATCTCACTCAAAGGAAGACACTCAACAAATCTTGTGTCATCCAAGAGAACTACAAAGTAATCTGCAGGGGATCTATCTGTCCCAAATCTAGGAGAGAATATAACATTTTTGCATCCCTAGAATCTTGCACAGTGTTTAGCCTAGCACTGAGGTTTAAAAAATGCTTGCTGATTGATTGTTTTACAGAGGAGGGTCATCCAGATGTCAAAGGAAGGATTTGAACTCAGATACTTCAACTCCAGAGCCAGTGTACTTTCTAATATACTGCACTCAAAAGGGATTCCTTTTGTGGAATGACACTCAGATATATAACCACTAATTCATATATAGCCGTATCACATGCACACCTGTATCTGAGTGTGTATGTGTGCTTGTGCAATTTAAACACAAAATTAATTACTTTTAATATGGGGGCTGCTAGTTAGCACATCAGGTGTGGAGTCAGCAAGACTCATCTTCCTGTGTTCAAATTTAGCCTTCACTCTGTTTTCCTCAATTTCCTCATCTATAAAATGAGTCACCACCAAGAAAATCCCAAAAGGGATCTCAAAGAATAGGATATAACTGAAATGACTGAACAGCAAAACTTGTAATATTGCTTGAGAGGGAATTATATTGCCTCTTCTAAGATGCAACCCAAGGCCCAACTATTCTTTGCCGACATACCTCAGACAGCTACTTATTAGTGGAGAGAATTCTCCAGAGAAGGATGAATTACGGCACTTGGATTGCAATATTCACACACACTGCTAGGAAAGAAAAAAAGGGGAAGGGAGCTCAAAGTTCAACTAGATGAAACAATTTACAGGCTGAATTTGTTACTTAGGAACTCAAGCCAAGCAGGTACTTGGGAAGATGCAATTATAAGCGACGATAAATACCTCCCTGAGTTGACGTGGTATTTAGACTGAGCTCCCAGGCTTCTGTTCCCATTTTAGCATGCACACTGGACTTCAAGTACACATCTCTTTATACACTCTATTACCTCATTGCCATTACTTGCCGGTAATGAAAGCGAGTGTTAACAGAACAGCATGCTGATGCATTTTTTTCTGCCATTGTATGTAACATATTCTCTAATTCTTCTGCTCTATTCAGCATTTGACCCCAACGATGGGGGATTATGGTATTAACTCTCTCCACAGCACACATTCTTTACAGACTTCCACTAAATACTGTAAGCCCGGCTGCAGAGCGGAATAAAAGTGAAAGCATACCGTCTGGTCTTAAGCCGAGCACACAGAGGGTCGTGATCCAATTGGAAGGGAAGTAGAATTTTTAAAAAGAAAGAGGTTTGACCAAATTTTAATCCTTGTCATTTTCATTTCTCTTACCCTGTGGATTTGGGTGATTTTATTTACACTGTCAGCTTGAGCCTAGGGATTGGAAATCAGGCTTTTATGGAGATTATTAAAAGTACATACAGCACACTAAAGGTTGGGCTGACGAGGATATGCTACTAAAAATATGAATGTGAATGCATTGGTATTAGATGCCCCAGGAGTGTATTTCATCCTCCTTAGAAGGTTATTCTTAGGAGCCAGGACTGGTAGTAATTGTAATGAGATGCAAGTGATGAAGGTATTTCCAATAGGTCAAGAATAGCTAGGAATGGGACTGAGGGAGGAATTAGAATTACTTAGATGAGAAGATAGCTGTTTGTGTAAATAATTACAGCATAGAAGCATTCCTCCCCTTCCTAATAGGGGGCATTACAAATTAGGAAACACAGCAGGAGCTTTCTCCATGGTGTGGGTGTGGGGAGGGTGTGGGTGAGGGTGTATGGATGTGGAGAAGGTGGTTCTGATCGGGACTTGTGATTTCTTAAAAGTAGGGAAAAGCTCCCTTTACATCTACAATACGTTCTATAATCTAAGTGAATTGCCCTAGATACGGAGAGGTTGCAACTTGTCCAAGATCATGCAGCCAGAAACTTCCTAGGTAGACCCGGACTAAGAGCCTTCTTGACTTAGAAGCTTACTTTCTATGTTAGATTGTCTCTCCTCCTAGATTTTAGATCTTTTGAAATGACATACGGCCAAGTGATCAGAATGAGTTTCTTATAGCCCAAGCTTTTAAATTGTGTCGCTTGTGACTTTCTTCCACAGGGAACACTTCATAGCTAGAACAAAAACCAAAAATAAATAAATAAAAAATAAGGATTCTTCAGTCTGGACAAATGAAACCTCAAAGGAGAACCAAGCATATGGCGAGTTAGGGAAGAGCACAGAATTGTTCAGCAAATCCCCAAATATATTAGATGGATATCTCTACGAAACAGGAGGAGAGGGATGGGAGATAGCTAGGGAAAAGGCAGTGCGGTATTATAACAACAATACTAATAGCCATGTAAATGTTAATAACAACACACTGTGATTCAGGCACTTTGTTAAGTGCTTTATAATAATTAGAATTACTGTGTAATGTATAATGAAAAGAGTACTGGATTTGAAGTTAGAAGACATAGATTCAAATCTATCATTTATTACTTCTGACCTTGACCTTTAGCCAGTGATTACTTGACCTCTTTAGATATCAATTGCCTAATCTTAAAAAATAAATATAGAGTTGGGGCTAGTTGATCCTTGAGATCTGTAAGAAAATAGCTGTAGAATAAATCAGTGAAAAAATTCTGGACCTGATGGTGTTTTGCTATCTCTATCTATTACCTCCTGCATCCTAACCCTTCACCTGTTCCTGTCCTTGTGAAACTGGCTTCTCAAGGCCTCAGAAAATACATTACTATCTGCCCCAAGAGTGGATTTCAAGAATGGACCTTACATGGTTTAACCATCTCCCTCCCTCAAGAGTATTTCTCTTGGAAGACTGATACTCTGCAAAGAATCTTAAAATGCTCCCACCTTCCTCATTACAATGATTCTGAATCTTGGTTACTAATACACAAAACCCATCCCCAAGTGATTTCGCCTTTACCCCAGTAACCCTTAACACTACTGCCTCTCCACCCTCCCAAATATTATACTTCAGATCTGCTATCTTTCCACTGTACTCTCTGAAAAAGCTGCTTTATAATTAATAAGCTTATTTTCATTTTAATCCTTTTCCTTTCTTCCTCCCTCCTTCTGGCACTCACAATTCTTTGGCTCCCTTCTGATGGTACTATATCTTTCCTTCTGATACTGGCTGCACTTTTACTGACTCATTAATCATGGTAGGGAAGTCAGAATACTTCCTGATCCCCATTTCCACTTCCAGATTCTTCGCCTACATCATTAAGCAACCTCTGCTCCTTTGAGGTTGACACTTTCAAATTTATCATCCTATGCTTATTGTGGTGACTGTTATCTATAAAACTCCAGGATATTTTCTTTCCTTCCTCAATGAGTTCAGTGCCTGGTTCATAGTCATTTTCTATATTCCAAACCCTGTCTTCATACTAGAGGACTTTAGCATACACAATAGTACTCCTTCAAATATTCAAATTCAAATTCCTTAACCAACTTGCAGTCCAATTAAACTCTGATGATCTTTATCACAATTCCCATTCCCATGAATAGTCTTGAATCCTAGAACAAAAATGTGCCTAGCTCTCAAGATCTAGATCTATCCCTAAGGAGTCATTAATCTCATTAGTGCAAGGTCCTGCTTTCTGGAATTACCTTTCTCCCATTCAAGAGAAATTTAAAAAGTTCCCCTCAGGCAAGGTGAAAATCTGTTGATCTGAATTTGATTCTTGATGTATATTGCTCTCAGATGAACCAGGAAGTAGAATATTGATGGGTAGATAAAAGGTCCAACATTGTTTAGACTCTTCAAAGCTCATAGAGGTCCTTCTGGGTAAAACAGAAGGAGACTACTACAAACCAAAGTCTAGATTTTTCCTTTCCCTTTAGATGTTTCTTCTTGGGTGTGGAACCTCATATCTAACTCCATTTTCTGGGATGAATGTAGTTCTAATTAGCTTGGTGATTTGTATCTGATTCCTAGAGCATGGTGACTTTTTCTTGGTTTATCCGATTATTCTTGTACATCATCACTAAAATCTGAAGGACTTTTCCCACATCAAGTAAAAAATCTATGGGATTTATTGATTAGGCACCTTATCACTTGTTTTAACTGAGTTGGGAATGAGTAAATCAATCACCTCACTCTTACACATATTGAGTTTCTCCGATCTACTCTTCCTTCTATTCTGCCTCACCTACACACAGAGATGACAATACCTTTGATTTTGCTGTCTCCCATGAGTGTTCTACTTCATGTTCATGAACTCTGAAATTCCTTTATCTGATCAGGATCTTTTATCATTTTGCCTTTGCTTTACAACTCTTATCCTGGTTCTTTGTTCTCACCATGATCTCCAATCTCTCCATCCTTCAGTTCATACCCAGGTCATCATTCCTGTACTGGCTGCTCTATGCTCCTTCCCTTTGGCAAATCAGTTCAACTCTACATTATCCTATATACTCAAATCTTTTGCCCCCTTGTCCTAATTCTTACCACATCTTGCCAAACCCCTACCCTGAGTCACTACCAGAATTTGCCACCTTAACTCCTATTTATATCCTGCTAAATAGAACTGCAGGGTCACAAACTATAACTGGGTCCTCTACACATTTATAATACATAATTTTAATTGGGTTGTCACTATATAGCAGGACAATCCTTATATATATTGCTTTTTGCTGAGGCAGTTGAGGTTAAGTGACTTGCCCAGAGTCACACAGCTAGGAAATGTTAAGTGTCTGAGACCAGATTTGAACTCAGGTCCTCCTGACTTCAGGGCTGGTGCTCTATCTACTACACCACCAAGCTGCCCCAATCCTTTCATATTTCTGAAACTAATTCACTCTCCCACTCTACACAGAGACTTTCCCAAATCTTTTCATCTTTTCTCAAGCTTCTACCAATTCTCCTCTACCTTCTCATTTGAAAATTTTTGCTTCATACTTCACTGGAAAAATTGATACCATTCATCAAGGGATCTCTCTTCTTCATTACTCCTCATTTTGTATCACTGAAGTATCTTCCCCAACCATCTTTGCCCTCAACCCTGTCTCACAAGAAAAAGTGGCCCTTCCCATTGTCACACCCAATCCCCCTACATGAATCTTTCATCCCATTGTATCCTATCTTCTTTAGTAGATTTCACCTTCTGTCACTCCAACTCTCACTAATCTTCATTCCCTCTCTTTCTATTGGATTCTTCTCTACTCTCTCCAAACATATCCATGTCCCCTCATCCTAAAAACTTTCAACTGATTATACTACCCCTGATAGCTCAATCTATATTTCTTTTTTCCTTCTTGGTTAAATTCCTAGAGAGGTCCATTAACATTCACTACTTCCATTTCCTCCCCTCTCATTAAATTTTAAGCCCTCTTCAGTGTAACTTCTGATCTCATTCAAATGAACTTAATGTCTTCAAAATAACCAAAGATTTCTTAATTGTCCAATCTAATGGCTTTTTCCTAATCTGTATTATTCCTGATCTCTTATGATAATGTTTTCTACTGGTTTCCTCCCTCTCTGCTAGATCTTTATTCAAGTCAAACCCTCTCCTGACAAAGAAAATTCTTTATGATTGTGATGACAAATGGTCATTTAGATTCTGCTTGAAAATTTCGAGTAGAGCAGAACCCAGTACCTGTTGGACGTTGGAGCATTTCTGATTGTGAGGGACAGAGACTATTTTTTTTAAATCTTGAGAGAGTATGATATAATGGATATCATGCTGTACTTAAAGTTAGGATCATGTGAATTTTAGATCTTCTCATACATACTATATGGCTATATGACCATTGATACAATCCCTGAACATCAATTTTCTCACCTGTGAAATGACAATAAATAGTACACATGATAGAGAGCTATGGTGGGGATCAAGTGAGATAATATAAATAGTATGCCTTGAAACCTTTAAAGCCCTACATACGTGTCGATATCAAAATAGATATCCTCTCAAGTCTCTTTTAGATCTAGATGCATCATCTTATGATTTACTTTTGAATACAGACTTTGGAACATTTTGTCTGTCCCATAGAGTATAAGCTCTTTGAGGCAGGGGCTCTATCATCTTTGCCTTTCTCTCTCCAGTGCCTGGCACAATGACCAGCACACAATCAAATAGTAAACTACTTAAATGGTTCTATTGCATCATTAATTGAGATTTTCCCTCTAATAATACAGATCTTTGCCAATCCATGTTTGCTCATTTTGACAACTCTCCCACCATGACTTCTCATAAATTCACTACAGGATGTCTTATTGTCCTGAAAGCCTCTCGTGCTTTCTCCTGATATCATAGGGATTCTAGTGCAGCATTCTACATCTATTCACCCATCACCATCATTACATCTTCTCCCTGACAGAATATTTTTTTTGAAGCTCTTCAATGAATGTATATTATAACTTGGCACATAGTATTTAATAAATGACTTTTGATTGATGGATAGATGCCATTGGAGAAATGGTTGTAAATATCTGGAATTCACCCAACTCCCTACTTGCCATAAAAATGTGAGGAAAAATGTTACTAAAGATAAAAATATTTTTATTATATATTTTTAAAAATATATGTAAAGCTACTGGCCAACAAGTTGTTCTTTAGAACTCACCTCACTCCTTCAAACTTTAACATAGGTGTTCCACATATCAGCCTAATTAGATTATCCTCCGTGGTCGGCCTTCATAGGAACAATGCCTCTTCACACTTAGCTGAGGCCACAGGACTACCTCTGGGAGGAAGAGAATCCTCTTATCTGTTACCCTGAGGTGGTTACTGAGAAGCTTCCTATTCTCCCAAATGCCCTCCTGTGATTCTGCTTGGCTTCAATGGGGAGCAATCTAGGTTATCTTCCCTGCCAGAGAGGAGGATCTTCTCCTTTCCACTCACGTTTCTGACTTTGATATATACTCTTGCAACATTTATTTTTCTTCCTTAAAGCCACATTTACATATATCCCAAATAAGTCCATTCATTCTTTGATGGAAGTCCAAGTGGCTTTTCAGGTTTCTCCAGCTTCTCAAACACCTCTTCTCATTCAGTTCTGAAGAAAGCTTATTGTCTTGATAGACTTGGAGCCACTGCAGCTAATTAGCTCAGCATATTGGCTTAGAAGGTGGGCCCCTAGCAATGATGTTTTCCACTTAGGTCCTATCTTTCCAAGCAGCATCAAGTAACTTTGGCTCTGTAGCAGGCAACCTTTGGAGAAGGAAGAGGACATTGTATGCACCTAGAGAAAAGAGAGAGGGTCTGCAGAAGAAGCTTTTCTTTTCTTTTCTCTTCCCTTTTTAAAAATGGTGTGCTCTCCATAATAAAAGGTTGTGAAGATTGTGGCAGGTCAATCATCCCGTATTTTGAAGCCAAAACAAGGACATTAATAGTCATCTTGCTGTAGCTGGAGAGCATACAAGAAGCATCCAATCTGACCTCCATTTTGCAGAAGAGGAAGGTAAAACACAGAGAATTTAAGTGACTTATCTAAGTTCATACAGAAAGTCATTGGCAAATGTGGGACTTGAACCCGAATTCTCCTACCTTCCAGGTCAGTTCCCTATTCACTACCAAGCTGCTTTTATGATAGTCCACTTCCTGGGACAGAAAAAGAATCATGCAGTGAATGGAAACCAGGACAACCAGAACAGAGATCACAAAGAAATGGAAGCTTTGTCTCTCTGTATGCTTCCTTTTTTAGAGTAAAAGCTAATTTATACAGAATTTTCTAAACCAAAACTGCCTTAACAGGCATCACTAGGTAAAGCATCAATATGTGGTTAGGATCACAGGATAAAAAGTTGGAAGAAATCTTAGATATCACCTCCTCCAACCTTTTTCATTATACAGATAAAGAAACTTACGCCCCAAGAATTAAAATGGTGAGTATCTGTGATCTAAAATCAGGTCTCTTGATTCCTAGTCCAGAATTCTTCCTAATATGCTCCTTACCTTTCCTAGTTCTATGATGATGATTGTGTGATCCTGAGTAACTCATTTCACCTTACTATGTTTTAGTTTATTCATCTATAAAAATGAAAATAGAGACAACTTGGTATGATGAATAGATTGCAAAAGTTGCATTAGGAAAACCTGGATTCTAATCTAGTACCTTTTATCCTAGCTGTGTAATTCTGGTCATGTCACTTAACCATTTTGGGGCCTGAGGCAACATCCTGAGATGTATCTACAGACTGAATTATAGACTGAATGCTGTGTGCATTGGTGGAAAGAGTTTATCGTGCTGTTGAAATGCTATCCTACTTTTGTTCCCATTTAAAAAAAAAAAACTAATAAAAAAAGTTTTCCTGCTTCTTAAAGGCATAAGTTATATTTTACCTATGCAACTTTTCCAGCCAGGATCATGCATAATGCATTTAATATTAAAAAATATGCTATGTTCTCCATGCCTGAAATACTCTGATCTCTACCTCCTGGTTTCCTTGACTTTCTCAATGATGCAGCTCAAATCCCATCTTATATAGGTCAAGGCCTTTCTTAGTGTTCTCTGTGGTTAGTCTCTCTCCTCTGAGAATACCTTACATGTAAAACATAGACACTATCTCAGTTTCAAGAACCAGACTGGCTATGGGCCACCTCGGGGTTAGATTACCCTGAAGGATTTAGGATTGTCTCTTCTATAAAGACCCTGGTTTGGATTACCACTGGTTGTGTTTCCCTCTTTGCTACAAATCTGTTGTAAGTGCCCAATTCCATTTAACCACTTAGCACTGGGTAGCTTTACAAAGGATATTTACTTTTCAGATACATCAAGAACAAAACACAAGCATTCATCCCCAAATCTTGAGGGTATATTGTCTCCTGCACCATCTCAGTCTTTGGAGAAAGTAGACTCAACTTAGTTCAATTCCTACATAGCTTTGGTCCAATCATGTTCATATTCAAAGATAGCACTATTACCCAGTGAATTCTTAGTTGTCATTGGGCAAGGGTTCCAAAGGTCTGTCTCTCTGTCTCTGTCTCTCTCTCTGTCTCTCTGTCTCTCTGTCTCTCTCTGTCTCTTTCTCTCTCTCTCTGTCTGTCTCTCTCTCATCACTCTTTTTCCTTCAGAGCATCAATGCTGCACTGATTGCATTGTTATTTATCTAACTAGACTCTAAAATTATTGTTATTTATCCTTTGTTCTCAAAGAAGACCAATGACATTAGGGAGGGTGACATCCTGAATTGCAAGTAAATTGGATTTAAGTGTGGCAGAACTGTACAAAGTTATCAGCCTTACTCCCTTCCATAGTTATCTAAGTGGTAAGGGGTAAGATATAGATTGGAATGACTGGCAATGGCCCCAGGGCTCTAAAATACCAGAATATTAAAGGAGATTCCCTTCATAGCTCAGTGTTATCAATAGTAACACTGACTACAACTTGAACTTTGGAATGCCAGAATGATGAAGTTCCCTCCAGATCTTTGGAAATAATAAGGTGGGTTCCACTTGCTTCTCTTGCTTTCCTGATCTGAGTCACCTTGAGATATCTGACAGGTCTTTTATAAATACCTCTACAGCCAAAAAGCTTTCTCTTCACCACACTATTTATTCCCTGTTACAGAACATCCACAAATTCTTGATGCTCTCTCCAAAGCCATTCCATTCCATGTCATCATGACCCCTTAGAAGCAGGAAGTAGGCTCCCTTGTATCTCAAACCTAAGAAGATGTGCTTAGAACATTCTCCTCCTTATATATGAACATTTGTCTGCAGGGTATCCCTTTTATTAGAATGTGAGCTCTTTGAATGAATGCATGGACCATGTTTTTTGCCTTCCTTTATATTCCAAGTATTTTGTACCATGTTTTTAACATCAAAAGTTTAATAAATTATTGTTAATGGACTAACTTAGCAGATCTTGAACCTTGAACAGCTATATAGCTATCATTTTGTCATTCAGTTGTTCTTCAGTCATGTCCAACTGTTTTTTAAAGTTTTTTGGTAACAATTCTGAAGATTCTGCTTTGCCATTTCCTTTTCCAGCTCATTACACAGATGAGGAAGCAGAAGTCAACAGGATTAAGAATTAAGTGACTTGCCCAGGGTCACACAGCTGGTAAGTGTCTGCAGCCAGATTTGGACTCAGTTGGACCCCAGGCCTGGTATTCTATTCACTGTGCCATCCATCTTGAGTTAAGCTTGACAAATAGATGGGCTCTCTGTGACCAAGCTTTCTTTATGCTTTGTTACCTATTCCTCCAAGATCTTTCTGCTGCTATCCTTCTATTCTCCTGATTTTATCTGTCCCAGATTCTTCCCCTTTACTTCCTCTCATACTCACCCTAATTGCTTATCTTCCAAACCCACTCTGTGATTCTTCCTGGCAGACTCTCTATGACATCATCTTCCACCATCCTTGCATTCTATCACATATCAGGGCACCACATAGTAAGTACAGTGGAAAGAAAGCTGTGCTTGAGATCAGAAGAACTGATTCAAGACACTTTACCACCCTAAGCCTCAATAGCTTCACATGTGAAAAAAGGAATTGGACTAGATAGATACATAAAAAGCATTTATTAAGCTTTTGATTTTATTAAGGTTTTCCTTATAAGCTTTTGATAACATTTACAATGTACCCATCATTGGAGAAAATAATTCAAGCAAAAGGAAAAATGGATCTTGCCCTCAAGAAACTTACATTTTACTGGGGGAAAAAACACATTTTAAAAGGACTTAAATCTAAAAGGTGAGAGATGGGGTAAAGATAAAGAGAGGATGGTGTTGAAGTCCAGGAAGTCTGAAGTACAGGAATGAAGGTTCACTAATCTGGGATGCCCTCCAAAATGGAATTCCAAAATGGAGGTCCCAGGAACGACTCACTAATGAGAAAAGGAGATTGGTACTGCAGATGAATGTGATGAGAAAGCCCCAGAGCTCAGTTTTAGATGGTGCTCTTAACTCTAAACTCAATGATAATCTTCTGGGAATTTAGAGCCTTGTTCCTTCTAAATCACAAAATGTTAAAGGTTGAGGGCATTTGAGATTTCCTAGTCAAACCCCTTATTGTACAGAAGAGAAAATTTGCCATTGGACTGAGAAAAAAGTTGTTCTATAAAACTAAAGAACATTCACAGATTTCTCTTCCTTCCAGAGATTCATCCTCCTCCCCCAACAACTCCTTCTGTTGTCTGGTTGCCTTTACAGGGAGTTTCTCTCCCGTTTACACTTGCCGGAGACATCAAACCTTAGAAAAACTTGTTGTTTCCTTCCTTCATGTCCTCTGGGGAGATGAATGTCTCATATTTGAAGGCTGAACAGTTGTCGCTTCCACTTTGAACTTGTGACTGACCTCCCCAGACATACATGAGGAAATGGATTAATGTCCATAAGCAAGGTATAAGCAGTGTTCAGAGCTCAGCTCTTCTAAGCCAGTATTAAAATTGTCAAACTGTATAGAAAATTTTTTCTCCTAATCCCTTTAATTATATTGAAACTATTTCATATTTGAAAAAGTTAATGAAATGGTAGGTAAAGGTAAAGAAAGAAACATAACTTACTTGGTTTTCCTTACAAACTTTTGATAAAGTCCCTCACAGAAGACTATTAAAGAAGAAAAAAAGATTACTAGAGGGTTATGGACATGTCTTTTTGGTGTATTACAAACTGCTTATGCTGTTTCAAAAGGATGAAGCATTGATGTTGGCTGCTTCTCAGAATGGAAAGAGAGGTTAATCGTGGAGTGTCCCAAGAGTTAGTACTTGGACTAGATCTGTTTGAATGATTTAGAGCAGAAAATGTAGCAAAGTTGGCCAAAGATTCAAAGTTGTTATCTTAATATAATCCTTATCCAGCATTTCCCCCACGAGTAGTAGACCCTCAGCAATCTCAAAGGGTACTTTATGTATGGAGGGAGAATTAGGTACATTCAAAAAGTGAAGAAATTTTAATGGGGGATTGGGTGCTGGAAATTTCTTATAGCAAGACAGAGGTTTTGACCTCTTAGAAAGTCAATGTGCAATTTGGATTAGAGGCTGGAGGATGGACATGATGACCTTTCAAAGTCCTTTCTAATCTTTTCAACAGATGTTAACTTAAGTACATGAAAAATTAGAAATGAATCACATGCATGGAAAAGCAATCTAGAAACAGAAAGCTACTATCGTGTATAATTCCAGTTCCAAAACTGTTAAATAATAATTTTACTAAGAGAAAGAGCCAAAAGGAATGTGAAGGGCAAAGAAAGACACTAACACTAGCAACAGCTTCAACAATTCCAGAGTTTGACTGAAAGAATAGGTAATCAACAGTATTTACCTAAGGTCTGCCGTGGACAAAGCATAATGCTAGATGATGTGGGAAGAAATAAGAAAAATAGAAGATAGTCAGTCCCTTCTCTGGAGAAATTTATAATGTGGTAACACATTTACTCCATTATGCCCTCCCTTTTTCTTCTCTCTGTAAAAAAAAAAAAAAAGATATTTTTACTCAAAAGAGGATAAAAGAAATTATGCAAACATCCAGCAGCTGACAAAGGCAGTCTTGAGGGTCACTGCTAGCAACCTTCATTAATCTTTATGACGCCTCTCATTTATTCTCACTCCCAGTTACTAAAGATCAATGACCTACCCAAAGTCACACAGCAATCAGTAGCAAAGGTAATCATAATCTAGATGTCCTAATACTTGTCTCTTCCTTTATCCTAGGACATTATATCGTAAATATAATGTCCTTTATGTATGATAATGGCACTATTTAAACATAACATATAGGAACTGTATTTAGAGTTATGTTTGATTCATGGAATGGGTTGCATTCTATTTCGATATATCATCATGGTGGGATAACAACCCTATGTTTTGGGGAGTTATTCCATGAGAATGTTAGCCCACCAAACATAAAGATTCCAAGTATGGAAGCAATAGTTAAGTTTCAAGAGGCTGATCACCAGACTGACTATGGGTTAATGATTTTTTTGATCACAGCAATTCTTAAAGATTTTCTACTAAATCAGATAAAAGCCAATCTATATCAGTAGATATAATATCCACTCTAATAAAATTAGATGATGTTGCAGTAAGAAAGACACTGGCACTTCTTCTAGGACAGAGAGATAATACAATGCATAAAGTTTTTGATTTGGAGTCCAGAAACCTTGAGTGTTAATCTTGTCTCAGATATTTACTAGCTGTGTGTCCTTGGGCAGTTACATCACTTAACCTTTCTCACAAATAAGTATAATAATAGCACCTCCCTTACAGGATTGTTGTGAAGATCAAATGAGATTATAAATGTAAAGTGCTTTGCAAATTTAAATCATTATATAAATGCTAGTGAATATTATTATTTCCTCTTATTAAAATGTAAAGTAAAATTAATAACAATTCCTCATAAAAAACATTATGAGGTAGGTATAGTAGATATTGTTATTCCCATTTTACAAATGATAAAACTGAGATTTGTAAGTAACTTAGCTTGTGAGATGTTGGATTCAAGTTCAGATGTCTCCTGAATTTAAGTACTCTGCTTTTTCCATCCTTGTGATTTGCTAGAAAATAGTCTAAAGTTAGGGCAAAGCTCATGGCTATAGAATATCAATTAACAAGTACCTATAGAACTTATGAGCATAGGGCTTAGAACATCTGACCTAAACTAGTTAGCTCTAATCAGACACTCAAGCTAAAAATGTGAAACTAAATAATAATAATAATAGTAGTAGTAGTAATAATAATAGTAATAATAAATAGCATATGTATAACACTTTAAGGTTTGGAAAGCATTTTTCATGTGCTATATCTGATCTGATGGGATACATACCTAATTTCTGCTCTCTGGGATCTGGGAAAATGAGAGATGAGAAGAGATAGACATTTCATCCTTTATTGCATCAACTGTGTTCCAGAATGTAATGTTAATAGAAGCTAAATGTTTCTTCTTTTTCCAGATTCTTGGAAGAGAGAATTGTATAATCATAATGTGTTCCCAGGGATCCCGGGTCCTAGATTCCTGATACTATAGTATCTTAGCCACTAACATCCAGGAGTTGACTATGCAATGGTCTTTTCTGACAATGAAGGGCAAACAACAATAGCTAGATAGCAGGAAAATTTCCAGTTTTAATGATGCCATTTTGACATGGAGGGGAAATAAAGAGAAAGAAATTGGGTTGTGCAGAAAAAAACATTCTTACTATTTTTCTTTTCCAACTGGAGGTATGGGAATGGACCTCATATATGTGTTGGGAGAGATGATTTTAGAGCAAAGCATCAGAATTCACTGATTGAAAGAGGGTCATCTTAATAATTATTGTGTTCAAAATAGTGTGAACCAAAAAGTGTTTTCCAAAACTCACTGAGACAGCATGGTTTAAAACTATCCAGAAGCCATATGTAGGATCCAGAACCCAGATGACTTGGGACATGGACAGAATCTGAAACTCAAGGATACCAGGAAGAATTTTACCTTTCTGAAACCACCCAGAACACATAAAGCCTTTTTCTTCAATAATATAGTCAGCAGTGTCATGGGCTAAATAGGAGAATAACATGAGATGTATGTGGGGTGGAGAAAATGAAATTCATGATAGAAACCTGAATGACCTAGGAGCAGGTAACTGGAGGTATATGGATGAGGGAAGCCAGGAGGCCAGCCTCATTAGCTAGGACAAAGATGATGGTCAAATGTGCTGGTTGTCTTCTGTGCATTTGTACTGTGGCCTCTGATTGCCCAGTCTAAAAGTCCTGGAGAGGTCAGAAGCTGCCCGTTGCTTTGTGGATAGCTGAATGAATAACTGAGATGGTCAGGAGGGAAGCTGGAGCTGCTGGCTGACAGCTCCCAGGCCCGATCCCCCAGTTGCAGGCAGGGATGCCAGAAGCAGGGAAAGCAGGCTAGGGTCACAAGGAGCTGGTGACATTGCCAAACTCTCATGTTCCATTCTTTCCAATGGCCCTGCCCTGCACGGCCTCAGAAAAAGGAGGGGCCGGGCAGCCAGCAACTGAGAGTGAGAACTTCCCCTTGCCAGTGCCAGCTGCTGGAGACCATCTGGGCAAGGACCCTGCCAGTTTCCCAAATCTGCCTTCTCTTTTTAAGAGGAGGTCTTTGGAATGGGAGGGAGGAGGACGACTCCGTAGTGAGAAGATAACTTCTTCCACCCTGCATCTCTCAATTAAAGAGCCAACTAAACCTGCTTTGGGGAAATCAAATAAGGAGCAATCCTTCCAAAACAGTCTTCTTATCTAGGGATCTTTAAACAATATGAACGTTTATTCACTTTCACATACCCATATAATGTTGTTGATCCTTTATTTATACAAAGGTTAGTCTCTTATTTTTTTTAAATGTATGTGTTTGCCTTGTGTTTGTGTTCCCTTCCATAAGACCTTTATATCTTTTCATGCTGACATCTTTCATCTTTGATTGGAAGCTCTCTGAAAACAAGAATTTGCTTGACTAAGCATAGTACCATGTATATTAAGTGCTAATAAGTTCTTTGATATGTAGTTTAGCTATGCTCATTTCTGGAGCCAGAGAATGAATAACTGAAAATGTTTTGCCATCCTCATTAACCCCAAAGATGAAATTATTTTGTGCCAAGGAGGTAGAAGAAGACAATTTAATTGACTTTATTACCAGTATGTCTCCATGAAAGAAAGAAGGTTGCTAAGAAATGCATGCATGTTCGTGAGTTCTTACCAACAGTTTGCACAAAAGGTCAGTCCAGGGCAAAATTTTGAAGTAAGAGAAATTTGTCCTTAGTGCCTTGCCAATTCCTTTTTTAAAAAATACTTTTCCTTCCTTATACAATTCCTCTAAAAAGTCCATTGCTTCTGTATCTCCTCATGGCTAAACCAGTGAAATACAGTTATGGATCCTCACCCAGACCAGTTCTTTCCTGGACCCTGTCATAAAAGGCTATTAGTTTTATCAATTAAGAGATCATTGGCAACTTTGCTGATTATCCAATTTGATTCTCACAACAAGTTTATGAAGTAAGCACTTTTAAAAAAAATTCTTTGATTCATAAGGTAAGATTTTGAGACTTTAAAAACGATTTAGTCCAAATTCCTCATTTTATAGATGAGGAACTTCAAACTTAGAGAGTCACTATCTCAAGGGTTACACAATCAAACAAGCATCTGAGGCGTGATTTGAACTCAGGTCTTAGTTATCTAAACTTTCTCCTAAGAACTTCAGTGAGGTGCAACCCCATTTCACATCAAGTTTATAAGTCAGCTTCCCTGCAACCACTACCCATTTCTGCTCATTTGTCCTTTAGCATCTAAAAAAATTGTGTAATCCTTTTCCACTTGACAGTACTTAAGACAGCTGTCATTTATTCCATGTTTTTCATCTTGCAAGATAAATATCCTGAGCCCTTTCAAGGAAGGAGAGAAAAAAATAATATTGATGAAACACTTACATGTGCCATATACCATTATACATTTTATAAATATGATGCCATTTGATCATCCCAGTAACCTGGTGCAATGGGTATTATTACTATTCCTATTTTACAGTTGAAAAAACAGAGGAAGACAGAGGGACTGAAGAAGACTTGTCCAGCAGTCCAGAACTTCTTGACTCCAGGACTAATGCTCTATCTATTATACTATCTAGCCTTTATTAGTTTTCTTATGGAATAATTTTGAAATCTCTCACCATTACTGTCTCTAAACTCTCTCTAATTTAGCATTGTTTTCCACAAAATGTGGAGCTCAGAACTAAATGTTGTTGAGTTGCCTGACTCTTTGTAGATCATAGCATGCATGGGATTTTCTTGGCAAAAAGTACTGTAATGGCTTGCCATTTTCTTTTCCAATGGATTAAGGTAATCAGAGGTTAAGTTACTTACTCAGTCACTCAGTTAGTATCTTAGATCAAATTTGAACTCAGATCTTCTTGACCCTAAGAGCAGTACTCTACCCATTGAGCCACCTAGCTGCCTCTCTGAATACATTACTCCAGAAGAAATCTGACCAGGGTGAAACATGGCATGACTATGTCTCACTGAACATAATCTGGATTTCATTATCTTTCTTGGCTGCCATATGATCCTATTGAGTCCCTGAATTTTCAGATTATTATAGCTCTTTTTTAAATGAACTACTCTCTCCTACAACTTTTCCATCTTATTATTGAAAAAAGAATATTTTAACTTGAGTACAAGAATTTATACTTAATTTTTATTAAATTTCATCTTATTAGATTCAGTTCAAAATTCTAGCCTCTGATTCTAATTGTAATTCAGTGTGTTAACACTCTTTTCCAGCTTTATGGCATCTACCGATGATAAGCAAGATATTTATGCTTTCATCCATCATTGATAAAAATGTTAAACAATTTAACATATATTGGACTACTTGCCATCTGGGGGGCGGGGGTAGAAGAAGGTGGGGTGAAACTGGAACACAAGGTTTTGCAAGGGCTAATGTTGCAGAATTATCCATGCATATGTTTTGAAAAACAAAAGGCTTTAATTTAAAAAAAAATGTTAAACAATTCAGATCAACTCACTGTGTGTTTCTCATCTTAAGATTTCCTTCCATGGTAAAATCAAATATTAATGAGTGCTCTTTGGGAATGACCATTTTACCAATTCCTAGTCCACATAATTGTATTATCCTCTATCCCACATCTCTCCATCATTTCCAAAGAGAAGAGCACAAGTTAACTTGTCACTAAAATCTAGATTATGTGCAGTTAAGGTGGTGAAGTGGATAGAGTATTGGACCTTAAATCAGAAAATGTCATCTTCCTGAGTTCAAAACTAATCTCAGACACTTACCCAGGACAAATCATGTCACCCTGTTTGCCTCAGTTTCCCCACCTGTAAAACTGAGCAGAAGAAGAAAATGGCACATCCCTCTTGGACCTTTGCCAACAAAACACCAAATGGGGTCAGGAAAAGTTGGTCACTACTGAAATGACTGAACAACAAACAGGAAGATTAACTATGTCTTTGAATATTTTCTGATTGCCCCAAACCCTGCCAAAAATAGTAAATGAGCTATGACTTGTTTAGATGAAGCCATTTTGGTTCTTTCTGATCACTGTTTTTTTTTTTTTTTTCCTAGGGATTTACTAACCATTTCTTAAAAAAAACAACAACAACATTGTAGAGACAGCTAAATGGTGTAGTGGATAGAGCATCAGTTCTGAAGTTAGGAAAACCTCAATTCAAATATGGCCTTAGACAATTGACTCTGGACAAATCACTTAATCCTGATTGCTTTGCTAAAAAATATACATTCTAGAATTTTGCCAAGAATTATAATCAAGTTCACTGGTCTGTAGTTTTTACCTTTTTAAAAGATATATTCTCTTTCCTTTTTTGAAAAGTATGTCAATGTTTGTCCAAATAACTTCTTCCATTCTCCACGACTTTTCAAAGATTGATGACATTGGCTAAGTAATCATATTACCCAAGGATTTGGCTCTTCTGGATCCCATGAAGGACATCTTTTGCTAATAGTTTTTTTCTATCTCATTACTTCTTTGTGATAACTCCCTATAAGCAATTCTTATTCTCTTCTTTCCCATCACCCTTTTTCAATAATGTGTTCTTCATTGTGCAAAGATCTCAGAGTTCCTTTATTTAAATTAATGTTCATTATTATTAAAAATTATTAGATTCTTTACATTCTCTTCACCTTTATAGCTCCTCCACTACCATTATTGTAAAAGGAAAATAGAGAATTGGAGAGAACTGAAGGGTATTCATAATTTTTTATTTGTTTCACAGAGTGCCATAATCAAAGAATTCATAAGTTCATGGTCGCCCTATCATCAATTAATCTCTGGAAATTAGCTAGCTTGGTCCTTACACAGAGGTATTATTCTGTTACTAGAATTCTACTCAAAGCATTTCTTAAGGATAGGGTGTATGGGGTGTTCAGGGAGGATTAGAAGCTCTGGTTTGAAAGCTTGCTGAACCCTTTTCAGGGCTACTCATGTACCTTTGGTATCCACTTTCACCCAACTCTCACATGTGACTCCAAGAAAATATAGCATGTACATTGGGAGAGCAGACAGCTTAACTGGGATGAAGGCAACCAACAAACCTCAAATCTGTAGGTGAATTAAAGGGAAACTTATCCTAAGGATGTGAAGATTTCCCTGAGCAGAATGGGTAATGAGAACAATTTGTTCCAATAGCCATAAAAGCAGCTGAATCAGATGCTCTGGAGCACTTAGAGTTTGATCAGACATCAAAGACCCCAAAGTCATCCATTGCATCCCAGGTCATTACCGGTTGTTCTGACTTTTGTCTTGTTACTGGACTTTGATGACTCTAGAAGAGAGAGTGAGGCTGAGGAGTCTGTGCAATTCTGTCTCACTTAAATCCAGCTTATGCATCAGTCAAGATAGCATCCTGTGATATCATTGACCCTCTCCAAATGTAAAGGACAAACGAAAATTCAAAGCCTTTCCATTATAACTAAAAATTCCAGAGCTTATATTTATTTCTGTGGCATAATTTTCAAGAAGCCCAGGTTATGTTTGTGCTACAATGGGACATCTAGTAGCATATTGTGGAAGTTCCTTATCAGTAAATTTTGGATACTTTAAGTTTTCCACAAGCTTGTTGTTTGGAGAGCACATTATAAACATTTAAGTGCTATGCAAAAGTAAAATCATAACTCATCAATCATCTTCGTCACTGCCATCCCCACCTCCTTCATATCCTTAACACCATTGGGCTGATCCAATAAGTTATTCCTGCTGCTATTTGGAAGTCCTGCACCTTACAGGTTAATTATTGGGGACAACTCCTTTGGCAATTCCCTGGTACCATGATGGCAAAGCTATGGATGTAGCCTTAAAACACTATATCTACATATACCACTTTTTTTTTTTAATTTTGATCTAAATGTAGATAGTTCTTAGTAAACCCTAACCGAAAGTAACATCAATCAGCCCCACCTTTTTTTCCTTAACTCAGTATTATATGGTTTTAATGACAATTGGAACTGGAGTAAAGGAAATAGGAAGGAGGGGTCAGATAAGAAAGAGAGAACTGTCCTAAGAGCAAGAATTTCCCAGCTCAATCCCCTTTAGGAACAAAGACTCATAGTTAAAATCCCTTGGTTCTCTTCCACTGAAACTTAGTTTTCTAAACCTATCCCACCATGCTACTTGGTACCTAATATATTTGGTTGGTGTATGTGTGTGCATTAAAAAATATATAGCATTTTATCTCTTTAGATCAGAAAAATAAAGAAAGCTACACAATCAGTTCACCCATAGGGCATACACCCAATTAGAAGCCGTAAAACATAGTACCCAGCTGGTTAACAATGACTAAAATACCTCTGACCCCAGAATACTGGAAACAACCTAATAAAGATAAAATCCCTGGGGTTTTAGATCCATTTTGTAATAAGCTGTGTTGTGAAGGAAACCTGCTCCAAAGAGATAGGCTGAATGCAAAATAAAGATAGTTCACATGCTTTGAAGCTGTTATGGAGTTTCTCTGAAAAAGCATCAAAACTATATTTTTGGAGGATCATTATTTTTCCTGCTCTAGACTGTATTTGGGTCTCAAAGTTCTTTCATTCAATGCATTATTTTTGGTTATCTAGCGACCCAGTGTCATATTCATTGGGGGGTAGATCTCCCTGGAAGAGGTTGAGGAGGGAGAGGTTAAGCTAGGCAAGAGACATGAGACAAAAAAGGTCAAGATTTGGGGGATTTAGTGGATCACACATTCAATGTGAGTCAGTAGTGTGACCCTAAAAAAGCTGACATGATCTTCAATCATTTGGTGACTCTTTGATCTCATCAATGGGAGTGTTCCAACATGGCTCACATATTGCAAATCACAACCCATCTATACCTTCACATCCCAAATGCCTCTTGTTTGTCTATGTCCTGCTGCAATCCCCCAAGGGTGTCTACACAATCTCTTGGGGGGGCTTTTCTCTTGATCTCTTGACTTTGTGTGGATGCCAGGAAAGTATATGGGCTATTAATGTGCTATTAAAATCACTTAATCTTTCTCTGCCTCAGTTTCCTCATCTGTGAAATGATAATAATTGCAACTACCTCCCAGGTTTGTTTTTCATTTGATTATTTAATGTTCTGAGCAAACCCTGATAGGAGGTAATGTCAATAAGCCCCTTGAACCAGTCCTACATTTTTTACATAAAATCTCAATATGATATGGTTTTAATAACAGCTGGAACCATGTAAATAGGAAGAGTCAGGTAGTGGAAACAGAATTGTCCTTCCTTAGGATCAGTGAGATAATATTTGTAAAGTGTTTTGCAAACCTCAAGGTACCATAAGAACACTATCTATTATTGCATAGTCGCAATCAATGCCTCATTCTTTCTGCATGACTGACTCAGATCCTTTTCTAGTCATAAAGGGTCAGGCTTTTACAATGCTTATCTTGCTCAATTCCTTATTACTAACTTGCTATCTGGTCTATGGAGAGTTGTCTTTCAATTCCCCTTTGGATGCCCTATAATTTTAATTTTGGAAACCATAGCATTCAATAGCTTGCAGCCATGAGAATCACTAGAAGAATACTGATATTAAAAAAGATGAGCCTTTGTGTCAGAGAGAAGCAATGTACAATTTTTCAAATGTAATAGAGTCTTCTCTCTCCATTTTTTACAATTCTGGTCCTAGTTCCATTTCAATAAGAGATGTATGTGCTGTTGGGTCAGCTCCATGGGTTGTACTTTCAATATCAGATTAGAACATAACCTGGACACTAAGCATTGTTAATTTTCTTAATTTTTCCTTGAGAAAACTCTTTTGAATAATAATGGATCTTCCTTAGGAAGTTCTGCAGTATTTTGGTTTTTAATGTAATCAGTTTAGTGATATCTAAAAACAAATGCACTTGTAGATTCTCACCAAAGAGATGAGACATCAATCTTGAAAATGTCAAATTCTTTTGGGAAAAACACATATCCTTGTTTTATATCTGAATATTAAAAATTAGAGTCATAAGAAATAGTATCTCTGTTATATCTTTTAAGGAATTTTATAGGATCTTAAAATATTACAAGTCACATTGTTGGAGCCTAGCTTTGTAGGATTCATTTTGTTCTATGACATGTGGATTGCATTAGTGAAATTAATGTCTAGAACAGGGAAAATGATAGTCTATATGTATGCCCTGCCTTGGTTGGAGCACACCTGTAATTCTGGGTTTCATTCTGAGTGCCATATTTTTAAAAGAATATTAATAAATTAATGAAAGTTCAAAGGGAGCCATATAGTATAGTGAATGTAACATATGAAGACATCTGAAGAAATGAAGATGTAGGAAGTACATGATAACTATAAGTATTTTAAAGTATTTTTCAGTGGTGGGGAAATTAGGTTCTAGGAAGAAGAGATGATAATGAGATTTTCTTTTGAGTGTGGATTCAGAAAATCAAGTCAGTTGGGCAATACTTTCTCCCCTTAGAGTGCCTGCATTCAGGAGGGTTTATCATGAAGTGAACTTTCAGACTTCAAAATCTTCTGATCCTATGTCATCCATTGTTACTACCACAAATGTAAAGCAGCAACTCTACCTTCAGGATATTACTGCCCTGAGGCAAAGCCCTAGCTGACCCTCTATCCTTTGTAGTCTTTTCTAAAACAGAGAAAACAGGGATCTTCTTCTAGGCTGACTGATTCCTTCATAGGAAAATAGGTAATCTAGGTATGAGAAGAAAGTGTTACCTTTTAAAGCAAATTTGGCATGAAAGTGTAGCTTAAATTCAAAGAACGTGGAGGAGCTGAATTTTCAAAGCTGAGATTTGGACCCCAAATGGTTTGAGACCAAGCAATTTAATAAATATTTACTGGGCACCAATTTGATTTGAGGCACCAGGATTACAAAGATGAAAAATGGTCTAACTGGTGGCCCCAAGAATCTTACAGTCTTAGAAGGAATTATGTGAAAAATGCACAAAAAGACTTTAGTGATGTAATGTTTTATTATCAACATATATGTTTGCTTTCTATTCATTTTCTGGATCCACAATTTCATTGGTGTGGGTATTCCTTTAAATAATGTAAATGGGAATCTACATTCTTTCTGTGCAATTCACTGTCATGTTTTGTAAGTCTTTTACACAGAATACAGTTAAGTTGTCAAAGGCTTTCCTCAGTTTCTGTTATGTCTCCAGGGTTCCAGGTTTCCATTAGGGCAGACCATATGTTGTCTAACACTCTCGTATATGACGTCTATCTCCTTTTCCAGTTTTATAAATCCTTGACAAGTTTTACTTTACTTCCCCTGTGTGTCAAGCTCAATAACACACAATGGACTTAGGGGACTGCAGAGAGATAACTAGGCAGTACAGGAGTAGAACATGGGACTGGAGTCAAGAGGACTTGAATTTGAATTTTACTTCAGAAATATAAACTAACTGAAAGTCATTTAAACTCTTTCTAGCTCAAATCTTTCATCTGTAAAATGGGAATTATAACAGCATCTGTCTCCCAGGATTATAGTGAGGATAAGATGAATTTTTTTTTTGCTTTTTTGCTAAGACAATTGGGGTTAAGTGACTCGCCCAGGGTCACAAGCTAGGATTTCCTAGTCTGAGGTCAGATTTGAACTCAGGTCCTCCTGACTTCAGGGCTGCGGGTATTCTTGTTTTATTTTGTTTTGTTTTGAAAAATCCTTTGCAAATTTTAAAGATATATGTGTTCACTATTATTGGGCTTTCACACATCTTTCCATTTCTTTTTGGATTATTCATAACTGTGATTCTGGCAAGGTTGTGATATTCCATGGTACTTTCTTTATAAAATCTTTATGAAACTGGCATGTGTTCATTGACAAAATCCAAATGAAAACATTTCAAAGAACAAGCAAGTGTTCTCTGATGATTTTTTACAACAGAACCCACCTTTATAGTCACATAGTTCTCTAGGAAATATAAACAATATTTTTACATTTAAATTTTTCAAAGCATTTAATTTGGGTATAACAAATTCTTTAGATATTCCTTCAATTCAATAAATCTTTATTAAGCACCTTCCATATGTAAAACAAGTGTAATAGGACTAAATAATGGCAAAAAATTACACTTTCAAGGGCCTTCCATTCCTTAAAAGAAAGTAGCTCATACAAAGATAAGCATAAACACAACATATATGGAATCAACACAAAGTAATTCATTAGGGATTCCATTAGCTGCTATATGTCAGATTTAGGAATGTTTTAAGAAGGTATGACAGTGCAGATAGAAAAATAAAATAAAATAAAATGAATGGAGGATAATAGCCAGGCCCTGGAGGGCTATTATTTAGTTGGAGAAACAAAATCCTATATCTAAGAAACAACTTGGGGATGTGTATATGCATCTGAAGTATCAACAAAATTAAATATAGAAACAATCAAGGAATTCAGGATAGAGTCTATAAATCCATAAGCAATATAAAGATATATGGTTTAGAAGAACCTAGTGGGGGAAAGATATGATCAGTGAATCGATGAACAAAATTTGAAATGAAAAACTTTTGAAATGCTTAGATTCTGTGAATCTAAGAGATTTTTCTCTGATGAGCTGTAGGAAGAGGGAGAAATCAAGACCTAGGAACAACCATATGACATACTACCTGTATGACTTCAAACAAGTTGTTTTAATTCTCTGGGTCTTAGTATGTTCATCTGTAAAAATGAAGTGATGAGAAAGATTGACCTTTGATGTTCTTTCCATTTCTAAGTGTGTCACTCTATGAATGAAGTGTTGAAATGGCTAGCATCTGGATTCAGAAGGAGAAGGACATGGTTTGATATTAGAAATGGCCATCAATGCCAATAGGAAGCTTCTGCTGATCTTCCTTTCTGCCCCTGAGGTCATCACCCTTCTACAATCACCATTTTTCTTTCTATTGAATGAAAGAAGCATGATGGTTGATGGTAACTGGCCAGACTCAGTATACTTCTAAAAAGCAGTTCCAGTCTGCCAAGAACAAATCCCCTCTTGCCTCCCTTCACTTTGCCTCAGCTTTCTCCCAGCCTGGGTTCACCAGAATCCTCGGAGATGTGCAGAATTATCAGTAACAGAGACTTGAGTGTGGGAGCGACAGGAGCCATCCTGAAGGACCAAGCCATCCTGCTGTCTCAGCATCCTTTCTCCCCAGGGACAACTTCACAACACTACAAGCACCTGTAGAGCAGGATCCTCCAGAAGGCAGTGAGGAAGACATCCCAGGCAGCCAGAGAAAGTATTGGCGGAGGGGACGCACATTATAGAGCTCAGCATCTGTGTCTGGCAGCTGCCAAGCAAACTCCATGTGTTCTCACAGCTGTCAGCTCGATGGTAAAGGAAGATGGAACAGAAGGACAAAAACAAGCAGTATCAAGAATGTTCAGCAGCAGGATATTGATGCCAGGCAGGTAGGTGGGTTCTGTGGCATTGGGAAACCGGTTCTTTGGTCTTACAAGGGCAGCCCTACAGTACTAGCTACAACCTGGCAAGGGGGTCTGCCCAGATTCACAACTCAGGGGGACCTGTCGCTTCTTTAATGAAGATGATAATTAAGGGAGTTCAATCTACTCCCCTTTAAAATTCAATATCATGTATTTCTTTTATGGAAAAAAAAAACAGAGTAGGTTCACAAATTGTAGCATCACATACTGGTTCTCACTGGGAAGAATTCTAGTGGATATTCAGCCCAATCACCTTATTTTATAGATGAAGATTTGGAGGTCCCAAGAACTTAAATAGAGTGCCCAAGGTCATATGACTAGTAAATGTTCAAGGCAGAATTTAAACTCAGATCTTCCTGAGTCCAGGTCCAGCATTCTATTGTGCTGCAATTGATAAAGGAAAATGAAATGCATTTTGAGAATTGCTTGACAAGTCATTCTCTTCCCCCCTCTCCATCTCAATGCTTTGCACAAATTATTTCCCATACCTGGGATATTCTCTGTCCTCAACTTTATCTTCTTTCATGTTTATAGATTATAGTTTTGCTTTTTTTTTTTAAGATAGTGATTAGAGCATCAGCCCTGATGTCAGGAGGACATGAGTTCAAGTCTGGTTTCAGACACTTAACACGTTCTAGCTATGTGATTCTGGGCAAGTCATTAACCCCAATTGTCTCAGAAAAAAAAGAGAGATAGTGATCTAAGAAATAAAATTAAAAGCAAAGTAGTATCATTAAGGTATGAAACTGACTTAAGAGACTAAAGATTTAGGGAGAACTTAAAAATAAAGACAAAATTTATGGAGATCAGCTGGACTTGAAAATGAAATTCATTCATTTAAAATGAAAGAGAGTCGCAGAATGGATAAGAAAAACAAAATCTACCCATTGTAAGTTAGGTGTAATGCAGGTTAGTACTTTAGTAATTTAGGTACAATATTAAAATGAAATTAAACACTTCTAGGCCATTTAGAGGCAAATATGTGGCTCAATGGAAAGCGTGTTAGACCCAAGTCAGAAAGACCTGAATTCAACTCTGACTATTGACACTTATTAAGCAAGTCACTTTATCTATTAAACTTTAATACTTTGGAGAAGGAAATGGCAAACTACCCCAATATTTTTGCCAAGAAAACCCAATGAACAGTACAGTCTAAAGGGTCATAAAGAGTCCAACATGACGGAACAATAACAGCAAGGTCATTCGGCAGAGGAAGGATATTTAAAATTATATTCCATGAGGATGCCATATTGATTCAGCTAAGCACAGTTTTGAGTTGTTACTCTTGCTACTGGTCCACAGTCACAAGCTTTTAAAAGGGATCTGGAGATCCTCATGGTCCTTTGTACCCAGAAAGTCACATCACTAATTTGAGCTAGTGATCTGGGTAAATCAGATCACAAGGGGAGCTCCCATAGTTCTAAAAGGGAATTAGTTCTAAAACTTCATAAATAGGGCTTTACGAAAAGCTAGACTAGCCCATATGGCAGATTTTCTCACACCAACAATCTGTTATATAAAAGAAAGATATCTAAAAACATGGGAAAACACACAGAACAAAAAAAGAAACAGGAATCCAAGTTTGTCTTATATCAGATGAATCCCTCAAAATTGGGGATTGCAATCATACTATCAAAAAGAGCAAAAATAAATTTTTAAGCAAGAAAACTATATTATGCTTAAGAAAATTATCCAAAATCAATGTAATGCCAATTTGCTCAGTTTATATGTTCATGAAGGAAAACTTAAGCAAGCTTCAAAAATATGTATTCAGCAAAATGTTAATTATAGGACCCTTTAATGTTTCCATCTCTTACCAGGACAAATCTAGCTAATTTTTTTTTTAAAAAGGAAAATAAAGAACTTAATATACTACTGAAAAACCTTGGACTAAAAGATTTATTATACCTTCTAAATAGAAAAATTAATCACTATCATATGATACTTTTCCAAAAGTAGATCACATCCTAGAACAGGGGTTCATATATTTACTTAGAAAACCACCAATTAATATTATCTCTATTGTATTGTGTTTTTATTTATTTGGTTAAACATTCCAAATTATATTCAATCTGGTTTAGGCTGCACACAGGAATTTTTAAACCCAAGCATGACACTCTATGCTAGAGCACAGAGAAAATTTTTTTTAAAAACTTAATCCTTTAAAAATCATAACATAATACAAGGAATTCCTAATACATAGAACACAAGCAAAAGACATAGATTTACTAGGAGACTTTGTGATATACTGAATAATAAGGATTTTTTTTAAAAAGCAAATGCTCACATAAATAATTTAAAACTATGTGAAATGAATGATAATAACATGAGAAAACATACAAAACTACTAGAATGCAATTAAATCAATTCTCAGAAGCAAAATTATAACAGAAATATACATTGACAAAAAAGAAAAATAGGATTGATTAACTGAATATGACATTTTTAAAATTAGAAAACTAGCAAATAAACTCAAATTAATCACAAAAGAAGAAATCTTTGAAAGTAAGAGAAGGAATAGAGAAGTTTAAAAACTTCAATATGGTTCTTTAAAAAGACTGAGTTTAATCAACCACAAAAAGAAAAGACAAAAATCAAATTATGAAAATAAAAAAGTAAACAAGACAAAATCACAAAAGAAGCAATATAATTATCAAAACCTATTGTATATAATTACATAGTTGTAGCGAAATGGATATTTTTTAAATGGAGAATTATTTAGAAAAATATAAAATTGCCTACAAATTTTGAAATCAACAACTTAAAATAGAAATTTTAAATAATTCAAACTGGTAAAATTAAATTGATTTATTTATAAAAGAACTACAAAGGGAGAGGATAACACAAAAAATCTTGATCCAGATGAATTTACAAATGAATTCTAATAAAAGCTTAAGACCCATGCAATTGAAATTCTTCAGAAAATTTGAGAAATAAAAACTTTCATCTTTTTATGAAACAAATATAGTTCTAATACCAAAAACAGGGAAAGAAAAAGCAAAGAAAAATTAATTATAGACTAATATCAGTAATGAATATTGATGCCAAAATTTTAAATAAAATCTCAGCAAAAAAACCCACAATAATAAATCCAAAACTAATTTTCAGTGACCAAGTTGGATTTATCCCAAGAATGCAAAGGTGGTCTAACATTAAGAAAATGATTAGCACAATTATATTCAAAGCAAACACACTCCAAATCACACAATTATACTAACAGATGCAAGAAAAGCCTTTAACAAAGTATAACACTTATTTATGCCAAGGGAAAAATTCTTTTAATTATATCTATATAGAGATCATTTTCAATATGACTAAAACATAGCTAAAACCAAAAGGCAGTATAATATGCAATGACAAAACACTAGATGCTTTCCCAATAAATATGGGGAAAAAGTATGCCCCCTTTCTCAAAAGTTATTTGAAGCATTTCAGAAATGTTAGAGATAGCTATGACAACAGAAAGAAATTAAAAGCATAAACACAGGCAAAGATGAGATCAAAGTATTCATATTTGCTTACAACATGTTGGTTTACTTAGAAAACCCTTAAGAATTAGCAAAGAAACTGAGATGTTAAAATGTTTCCATAAAGTAGCCCAGTGCAAAATAAAACTAGATTCACACAAACCAGAATTTCTACCTAACAATAATAAAATTCAAGAGTAAATAATAGAAAGTTCAGCTCTATTTTTTTAAAAAAGAAAAAACATAAAATACCTGGGAGTCAATCTACCAACATACACATAAGAGATATAAATATAATTACAAAACACTCTTGAAAAAAGAATAACAATTTTGAACAACTTAAAATCTCTGATTAGTGAAATTAGTGAATACCAACAATTCCAGAGCACCATTAATTAATCATGTTTTCCATTTCTTGATGAACATTTCAGACTAGAGATACAAAAATTATACTTTTTCAGATATGATCTATTTGTGAATTTGTTCTGCTTGACTATTATTATTTGGAACAAAATAGAATTGGGGGATGGGAAGACAAGGAGAATTATGTGAGGATAGAGAGATGGTGATAAGATTATTGTAGAAAAGAGAGTTAATAAAATATTTTTTTCAATACATAGAAGAGAGGAAAAAGGAAGTTCAGATGGAAATACAGGAAAACAGGATACTTTTGGAAATGCTATCTTAAACATTATATATTCTACAAAAAAACCTCTCAAAAAGTGTTTTTAATAGAATCATGATTTTATCTATAATTTTTTCTCTTATTTATATATTTCAAAGTAATCATGTTTGTTATCTATGTCAAGTTCATATTTTAAAAAGTTAAATAAAATAATGACTTTTGCATTAGTGAGATTGACTGAATCAGGAGACAGAAACCTCTTTCAAAAAATAGCTATGTGACCTCAAGAAAGTCATTTACCCTAGATCTCTTAAAAGGAGAGGGAGATGAGCAGTATCAGTGGTCCTGTGCCAAACTATATTGTAAGCTTGTAAAATATATAAATTTTCTATTATGGATATCTCTCCAAAGTCAAAGAAAAAAGGAGATCCAGGAAAGCAAGAATTCAGGAAAAAGGAGGAGAAAGAAGAGGCTGGTTTTTAAAGTGTCTCCATGTGAGGGTGTGGGGCAAAGACCCTTTCAAACTTTGAGTGGTTACATCTGCATATGAAGAGGGCAAAAACACAGCTGGGCTGGTGGCAAAAACAAAGACCTGGTCTCTTGGGTTTGGTGTTTTCTCTCTAGGTTTTTCTCTACCTACTCATCCATACAAAAGAATGGATGAAACATAGGATTTGAAAAACTGGTAGAATATTAAAATTCCAGAGTTCTTTGATAATTTATATATATACATACATATATAAATATAAAAATATGTGTGTATATATACATACACATATACATATATATCCACATATATCCATATAATACATACACACATTTGTGTATATATCCATAACACACACATATACACATGTATATATACATGTGTTACATACATATATAAATTCCTGATCTATAGCCTAGCCTTCAAAGATAAAAATTATGAAGTTTCTGGAATATTTATCATGTGTTAGGGTAAAAGTTCTGACTGAAGGTGTCCTGGAACAAGAGTCCAAAGAAAAAAATAAGCCTAAGGGCACTAGCTATCTGGAACAACTCAGTCTTTGTTTTAAAGAACCTGGCACCTAAGTTTGAGACTCTCCATCTGTAGCAATGAAAAGCTTTAGTAGCAAAGACTCAAAAGGAAGAAGACTGAGGAATATTTCTGCTAGTCCTAGAGCAAGTTTATTTGTTTTCTGACTTTTCTAAAAGAGTCAACAGAAAGCATTGTATAGATTTTAAGAGAGCCAAGGATTTCCACTGAACCAGAAGTTAAAGTCAGTAGATGCTCTGTCTGGTAGCATCCATCGGACTATAGCAGACTATAGCAAAGAAGCGTCTGGCAGTGGTCCAGTGAAGCAGCATTCAGTGAAAATTACCCAAACCAGCAGGGAGCATATTCAAAAGTCTGTGATATCACTAAAAGATAACAGCCCTCACTAGAAGACAATAATAGAGCCTGCCGTTTTAGCAGCATTCCTTGCATGTACCTTGGTAAAAGGTATTCCCTACGTTTACACTCCTTCAGGCAGTTACCCTAGCTACTTATTCCTTTCTCCATGTGTTTTCCTTATGATACTATATATATTTGTAGGAAAGTCATCCCAAATTTGAGGGAAACATTTTCTTGCTACTTCCCACCCCCCTCCTTCCACCCTGCTATTTCATTAATACCTTTGCTATGAATTGTGCCCACTGGCTGACTATTAAAGGTAAACACATCAGTGGGGGCTTAAAACCCATAATTTTGGGAAATGCAGAGCCGTAAATTAACTTGATCCTAGAGTAGCCAGACAACAGAAGACCAGCTTTGAGAATTGTTAGACTAGGGGTACACCTAAACAATGCATATGTTTCCAGAAGTCTTTTGTTTGTTAAATAAATAAATAAATAAACAGTTTCTGCAATCTGGTGCAAAGCAGATCAACTTTCACATAGCACTGGCTTCAAATCATTTATGAGTGGTCACTAATAATTAGGAGAGTTTTGGCCCTTGAACCCTTGAGCATTGGTTCAGGGCAGATGTGATCTAATTGGAAAGAGAACACTATTTTTATTTTGAGATGCAGAGGAAGATCAGCTACTGCTTCTTGTTACACAAGATGTGGTCTGGAATTGGCTCTCACCCATCCCCTCAAGTAAAGGAATCTGTCTCTTCCCCAGCTTTAGGAAATGTTTTTAATGGCACTGAGTGATTGAAAGCAAGAAAATAGAACCTTGTGACAAAGAAACTAAAGATGAAGGTCTTTTTTAATAGCCTTTGTATTACTGTAAATCACAAAGCTTCTGTTTCACTTTTATTCATGCAAATGAAGCACAAATCAAATGAAAGCTGACTGCCTGTCAACAGGTTGGCTTAAGTAGATTTTTTTTTCTCTCTTTTTTTTTGTAAAGGAAAAAAAAGAGAAAGAAGAAAAAAGATGGTGTCTTTATTTTTATTTCTCCCTCTTTCTGCAGCAGGTCTGGAAGGCCATGACGTGAGTGCTTTTGCATTCATGCCTCTGAGCTTTCATGTCTCTGGGTTTTTAGAAATGATCAGAAATGGACTTTTTGTTCTCCCACTTCGTTCAGTTCCCTCCTGTCAAGATGCCCAGAATAATTTGATCAGAACAGATGGGGGGAACATATAGCACTGCCCTGGAGAACCATTATACATGAGTCTGAGCTGTTTGCCTATAAGCTGGAGAATCACAGAATGACAGAGCCAGAAAGAACCACTGAGGCTACTTAGTCCAATTGCTAGTGACTCATTCAAAGTCATTCAACTAGTGAGTGTCAGTTCAGGATCTTGAATCCACTCTGTCACTATATTCTCCTCCATTGGGTCACACTGATTCTCAGCCAGCTTATTATAGAAATTAAAGAAAAATCCCAGCAAAGAGCATACCTCTTCTCAGAAGGTATTAATGATCTGAATTCTCTCCTTAGGGGAAGAACAGATTGAACAGGATGGAGTGGAAAAGATTCTGGCCTCAGGTAGAGGTGAGAGCAAATAAGACATCACATCCCTTCTCACCCTGAGATCCTGGCATTCCAGATTCATCTTGAGTCTCTGAGAGATTTAATATTTTCTTCCTCCTATTTAAAGGACTGTGATGGTATAGTGGGTAAAACATTAGTCTCACAGTCAAGATTGGGGTTCAAGCCCTGCCCCTGACACACACAAAAAAACCCAGCAGAGACTGAAAAAAATTAATAAACAAGAGACTCTAATAGAATTAATAAAAACTATGGCATTAAAAAAGCTGGAAAAAAGCCAGAAAAAATGAAATAATATTATAATAATCACAGGCACTGATGGCACAATAGAAAGAGTGCTGGGTCAGGAGTCTGGAAGACATGAATTCTAATATGACTTCAGACACAGCATTCTATGTGCAAGTCGCTTAATCTCTGTCTGCCCTCAGTTTCCCCACTGTAAAACGGGATAGTAACAGGACCTACTTAGAAAAGTTGGTGGGAGGCTCAAATGAGATGTTTGTTTTTAAAAAAAACACCTTTAGCACTTTGCCTGAAATATAAGTTCTACATAAATGTTTATTCCCTTCTCTCCCTTTCTCTTACCAAGTGAAAAATGACAATAAGAGTAAGATCCTGTAGAGAATAGAAGTTTCCTAAAAGTGTAGGTGAATTGAAAGGCTTTCATTGGCTATATATACATATGAAAGGTCAGGAATGTGGCTATTTTGGGGAGGTAGGGGGGAAACAATGGCCTTGTAACCAGGGCTTCCTCACTCCCAGCCTCCCCCATAGGTACCCAAACATTTGGAAAATTGGAAGAGAATTGAATTGAGAAATTGTGGACCTCAACCCCAGAACCCTTTTGAGATTAGTATTTCAAGATTAAAAACTAGAAGGTATAATCAATGTCCTCCTTAAAGCACAGTAAGTTGTCTTTCTGAGAGAAACAAACTGAGGAATAAAAAAGTTGAGGAATTCAATGAAAAATTAAAATGTGAAAGCACTATCTAATTGGCCTACTATGTGTTTTAATGAGTGGTGTGGAGATATGTATGTATATAAAAATATCTGCATGTATTTTTGCAACATTATACATATGTAAATATATAAATACAAAAATTAGTGTACATATAAATACATATATACATGTTTTATAAGTTCTTGTATTTATACATGTTATCATCCTTTCAAAATGATGATCTCCTTGAAGACAGGTATTGAGTTGTCTTTTGTTTGGGATTTTTTTGGTCTTGTCTTCCCAGTACTTATCATAATGCCTCTAGCCCATTATAGGAATTTAGTAAATGTTTGTTGATTGATTAATAGGCAAGATTCTCAAAAGTCACTCCTAAAAGAAGAAAAAAGGAAAGATCCTCTAGGAAGAATTTTGATTAGGCCCACTGGTATGGAAAAGGTTGCTGCTTTTCTAAAATGGCTATTTAAAAAAATCCACAGACATTTGAACTAAAAGAGCATGGCAGAAACCATTTTTCTCATGAGGAAAATACAGCACTATAACCAAGGTTTTTAATTTAACCCAGGAACTGCCACATGTCCATTAGGTTTGTTTGTGGCAGAATCTGGTAGAAACTTATATAACCAGCAAAGCAGGATCCAATAGAGATTCTACACATTGTCACAAAGCATAATAAGAGCTAGTATTTATAAAGCACTTGGAGTTTTGCAAAGCACTTTACAGATTTTTCAATCCTTAACAAAAGTCCTGTTATTATTATGTATTGCTCAATGTATATAATCTAAGGTGCTTTTTTTTTTTTTTTTTTTTTTTTGCTTTTTGGTGAGGCAATTGAGGTTAAGTGACTTGCCCAGGGTCACACAGGTAGGGAATGTTAAGTGTCTGAGACCAAATTTGAACTCAGGTCTTCCTGACTTCAGGGCTGGTGCTTTATCCACTGTGTCACCTAGCTGCCCCCTAAGGTGCTATTTTAAAGTTGGTTAGATAACATGATGGATAGAGTTCTCTCCCTATAGCCAATAAATCAATATAGTCCCTAAGTTCACATATAGTCTCACATACTTACTTGCTGTATGATTCTGGGCAACTCACTCATGTCTGATTCAGTTTCCTCATCTATAAAATGGGAATAATAGCAGCGTCTACCTCTCAGCATTTTAAAGAAAATTAAATAATAATATAATATAAAACAATAGAATATGATAGAATATAAAATAAAATAATAAATAAAACACTTTGCAAACTTTAAAGTGCAATATAAATGTTAACAACTATAAAAAATTATAATAGTATTCCTACTTCACAGATAAGGGAACTGAAGCTTATAGAGTCTAAAGGATTTACCAAAGTCATAGAATCAATAAATGTCTGAGGCTAATTGAACTCAGTCTTTTGATTCCAGATCTAGCATCCTGTCTATGATGGCACTTCACTGCCTCATCTGGGAGAGACTACATGACCAGCAGATCAACAGAAACAGGTTCAAGAGAGAGAGAGAGCAGTGATAAGGCTTGTGGCAATGGCATTAACAGGTGACCTCAATGCTTCTGTAGCATCCAAGCCATGAGTTGTTCTTTCTGGCCTCCACATAATATTCATTTTGTGACATTAGTTGGTAGCATTTCTGTCCAAAGACTAACAGGCTAACTTTAGACCAGGAGTTTTTAACCTAGAGTCTGTAAACTTGCCTCCAGGAAAATACAAGTTTAATTCACCCAGAAATATAGTTATCAAATTTCAGAGATGAATTGACAATAACTTTGAAATAAGATAATAAGCAACAATGTATATATCAAAAAATATCAGTTCAAATTGCAGAGAACTTCATTCTTTTGTCTAAGAAATGAAAGAAAATTATAAAATATAATGCACTCCAAAGAAGGAAACTACCTTGAATCCCAAAACTAATATGTCCTATTGACTTGAACATATTCTTACATTAAAAATAGATTTTCAAAAATATTATAACTTTTTAACTGTTCCTTAAAAAAAAACTGAAGATGATCAGGGTCTTTGAAATGCAAATTTTGCAAACAAGAAAATTAATAAAGGTAAATAAATCTATGTAACATGAAAAGACTAGATGACACAAGTTTACATACTATTAGAAACAAAATTATTGTTCATTACAAGCCCCACCTTACCTGAATGCCATTGTGAAGACATCTTGGTGTAGATGGTAGAAAGTCAGAGGAGTAAGAAAGACCCGAATTCAAATTCTACCTAATATTGCTACTAAATGTGTGATCCTGAGAAAATCATTTAACCTCTATTGGACTTAGTTTCCTCATTGGTATATAAAAGGAATAATATCATTAACCTCATAGGTATGTTGTGAGGATAAAATAAGAACACATACAAAGATTTTTGTCAGTTTAAGGTATTATATAAATGAAAGCTATTATTATTGTAAGATCAAATAAACATCAGCTATGGGCTAAGCCCATGAAGGATAATCTGATGGGACTACACGAGAACAAATGAAGAAAATGAAGGAAGAAGAAATGTACCAGTAGATCTGAAAGCAAATTTTCAGCAGAAGTGAAAGTGATTAAAACTAAACATTGAGGATGGGTGATGATGACAAAACTCTGCTCTTGAATGGCACTGAACAGAAAGAAGTCAATTAATAAAACTAGAAATGGAGACTAAACAATCCAGTCTCAGGGTCAATGTTGAAAAATTACCTATGAATATGTTTTGCAAATAAAAAGCTTTAATTAAAAAAATAAATAAATAAACAATCTAGTCTCAGAAGTTGGCATGGAACAATAAAGCATACTCCCGAAGGTGTGTGTGGAGGGGGAACTTGTTAATCCAAATTAATTTATAAATCAAATCTATATGTTAGCAACAAATAACCCCTGTGATATATAAACTCTGCAAAAATAGAGAGAAAATGAAATCTATCAAAGTGCTATTATGAGCTAGATATATTCATGATATCCAAGCCAAGTAAGGATTAAATTCAAAAAGTACTGATGTTAATAGTGAATATTACTTAAATATTAAAGAAAATATTTGAAAATAGGCTACTTCAGTAAATCCAATTTAAAAGGTTTTTTCGGTACAATTTAATTTTTGCCATAAATTTTACAATATTATTATGAAAGCTATTATCATAATTAATAATAGTCAAAACAAAAATATCATATTAATAAATCCTTAAAATACCTTTATCAAAATACAGCCCTCATTAGTTATTTTTTAAAACACAAGAAAAGCACAAGAATGAAAATATATTTTCTTAATGTTCCAAAAATATTTCTCTAAAATCCAAAGCTAGAATTTTTTGTGGGTTCCCTCCCCCCCAAAGAAAACAAATGGAATGATGTACATAACCTTCACTCTTGTTTGAAATTGCAAGAGAAATGCTAATCATAACAATGACATAAGAAAATTAAAGCAGAAAAGGAAACAAAAATTATTTCATTTTGCAGAAATTTGTTTATACAAAATGAATAAGCAGAAAGAAAATGCAACTAGAAAAAACAGAGATCAGCGAAAGTATATTTCCAGTAATTATCTCTGATAAAGACTAAAGTCCAAAATTCATAGAGAATTGACAAGTCTATAAACAAGAGTTTACAAAAGATCAAATGCAAAGGATCAACATCTACCTGAATCACTAACAAACAAATAAGTAAAATATCATGCAAATTGAACTATATACTCACACCAAATAGAAAATATGAGAAACTTTAATGCTAGAGTGGCTTTGGGAAGACAGATATACCAATAAACTGCTGATGGAATGTTAACTTGGTTCAATTAATCTTAATAAATCAACAAGCATTTATCAATTGACTACTACATTGAAAGGACTAGGGATACAAAGACAAAAATGAAGCAGTTCATAATGTCAAGGAATTTATATTCAAAAACTGCACTCTAAAACAAAAGCTAGTATTTTTAATGCTACATATACACATGTAAATATATTTCTAATATATACAAAATAAATGCAAGTAGTTTAGGGAGGGATTATATTAACATCTGGGATCTATGCCTTTACATATGCTGTCTCCTATACCTGGACTCTCCCTTCTCATCTTTCCCTCCTGGCTTCCCTGACTATCTTCGAGTCTTATTTCAAATCTTAACGGTTTTTTTGTCTTTCTTTGTATTCTTACGGGTTTGTACAGCTCCTAAGCAACTTAATAAAAAAGGTAGTTTTGAGAGTTGAAGAAGGATTTCATTTTAGGCATAAATGAAGCCCATATAAAGGCACTGAAATGAAATATGGATCATTGTGTACATAGAACAGCAAAATGTCAGTTTTAGGTGAATCATAGTCTGCAGAAATAGCAAGAATATCTAAGATAACTGGAAAGTTAGAAAGGGACCAGTATATAAACTAGAGAAGTTTATATTTGATCTTAAATATAATAGGACAGTAATGTTTGTTGAGTGAAGATATAGGAGAGGAGGCAGTAACATGATGTGACCTGAATTTTTGAAAAATTACTTCTATTGACTATGGAAGATGAATTAGAGTGAAGTCTTGAAGAAGAGAAATCAAATCAAAAGTTATTGCAATTGTCCAGGTAAAAGAAGATGAGACACTGACTTAGGGTAATAGATGAATGAATAAAGAAGAAGGGATGTATATGAAGACATTTTGTAGAAACAAAAATAGCAAAATTCTACAATTCGTTGGATTGGGAATTAAGGGAGAGTGAGAAATCAATAATGATACTAGTTGCCAACCTGAATGGCTAAAAAAATTATAGTATTCTTAATAATAAGGAAGTTAAAAAATTAGGTTTGGGAGTAAAAGAAAATGTCATATTCTCAACATTCTAAAACTGATATGACATAATAGGCAGACCCTATTCAAAGTTATATGCTATTAATTTGGTTTTAAAATGAAAGATGAGACTCAGTGACTACTCAGTAGTTAATAAAAGGAGGTTTACATGTCCATAAGTAGTACAGAATGGATATGCAACAAGGTTACTACAGCATTTAGCTATCCTGAGGTAAGTTGCAATAACTCATATGGTTTTAGGGCATCCCCTGCCAAGTCTGAAGGACCCCAAAGGGCTTTTTTAAAATGTACTTTTGTAACCAGGAAGCCATGTCAGCTTGGCCAGAGGCCATTTTTAAAACTATTCAAAGGAGACATGACTTGAGTATTAGTCCCCTAAAGTAATAAAATCTTGGGGACATCCTCCTTGAATTCTAATTGAAGAACTTGTCAATCTATAAGGATGAAGTGGGAGACTAGTGTTTGAAGACCTCTCACAGATAAACAATTCGAAATGTTTAATTAGAGCTATCAAAAAGAAAGTTTGGGATTGGCTATATTGTTCTGGACATTATCTGCATAGGATTGTGATTAAATTCATGGGGGCTGGTGAGGTAAGTTACAACCTTAGAGAATATAGAAAAGTGGAACAATCATAGTTGCCAGTTCTGTTGGTACTCTAGGATCATCTGCATCTGTTGGCTTGAGTTCCTTAAAAGTTTTCTTAGCTATCTCCTCAATATAAGGTTTCCATTGTCCTGTTAACTATTTGTGCCTTCTCATTCCAAAGATTATCCTCCATAATAGGTAAAAACAAAAGCACTGTCATCGATTGGCATCATCTTATCCATCCTATTCCTTGATTTTTGTCTTGACTTCAACACAAATAAAAGAGCCCTTTTTGTTATTTTTTGTCCTGAGTTGTTATCAAATCACTCTAATCTTTAGCATTTCTTTTTTTAAGCTTTTGAGATAGTGTCATATTTTTCTTTTCCTGCTTGATCACCTATTCTTTACTCCATCTTTAATTTTTGTTTTTTAAAAGATCAAAATTATTTCATATTTTCAAGAAAACATAAGAATTATGATCAATGCAATGACCCACCACCATCCTAGAAGAATGATGAGAAAGTATTCTACTCACCTCCTGACAGAGTGGTGATGGGCACAATGAAACACATTTTTGAACATGGCAAACATTTGTTTAACCTGATTCTGCAGAGAATGTTTCACTGGAAGAAGGCATTAGCAGGGAAAGAAGAGCTGGTATTAGAATGCCCCCAAAAAAATGAGAAAGGAAAGGAAAAAAACCAGCTATTAAAACATTTTAAATGCACAGAACAAAGCAGAAGAAAATTCAGAAAGATAGACAAGCAGCATAACTTTGAAAGCAAAATATTGAATTTATTATATATAAGCATATGTGCATATATATACATATCTTTAAAAGCATGATATTTATAATGTGGTGTATTTATTATATGATATAAATATTTACATAAATTTATTTATATATGTAAATAACACATATTTTATAATTTATATGATATAAATAATATATCATATCATATCAAATAACATATCATATCAAATATAAATAATATTTACCTATATGCTTATATATATAAATATGATTGTGTATTTATAATATGATATAAATAATAAAAATTCATGGTTTTATATACAATTATAAAGTATTAGATAGAATGTTGGACTTGGAGACAGGAAAATCTGAGTTAAAATTCTATCTCCAATACAATTAGGTGTGTGATCCTGGGAAAATCATTTGAGCTTTCTCAGCTTCTGTTTCCTCCTCTACAAAGTAGGATAACATTTATCTCACAAGGTGGTTGTGAGAACCAAATTGTAATACCTATCATATTTGTATATATAAAGTCCTTTACAAATCATAAAGTGTTGTATGAATACTATTGTTTTATATTTTCTTTTTCTATTCTTCTTGTGTTTATGGAGATAGGGAGTGTTTATAAAGTTTAGAATAAACTAAATAAATATTTTTTTGAAAATCAGAATTGATCCATGATTTAAATAAGATTCTTCAGACAGATGGTCCTCTTCTTCGAAATAATCACTAATGTTTATGCTACAATTAAAATTTTAAGAGTTCCCCATTCTTTTTGGTTATCTTTTCTCTAGAGGATTTTAGACCAAGACACTTTATCCTTTCTCTAAATTTTTTGAAAATCGTTCTAACAAAATCTTTGATACATGTTATTAGACTATGCTGTCATGTTTTCTCCATCCTGGGTTTTCATGTTAACTGTGGAATAGACTTTTCCTTCTAAGGTTCTTATTGTTTCTAAAGTTATAATTCCCATTTATTGCTCAGAATTGAATACAGAAAATCAGTTCTCCTCAACCCCTTTTACAGAGTAAAATTATAACTAAAATGAGTCAAGAATTTATCAAAGGTCTTAGAGTAGAGCAATAATTAATTATTTTGTTCAAAAATCTTAGATTTATCCATGTAAAGCAAGATATACATAAGGGACATGTGGGTGTTCACAAAAAAAATGTTTGTCACTGTCAGAAAATGCCTCATACGGAGTTCAAGTATAAGTAATCATCCCTCTAAGATGATGAGGTCCTCCAAATGTTCCAGGTTGTAAATAGCATTGTTCTGATTATATCAAGGTCTAAAATAGTCCAGGACCTTCTCACAGAGTATCACAAAGTGATATTCACAGTCTCTCACAAAACAAACAAACAAACAAACAAATAGAACTAAGAAGTTGATCATGAGAAAAATACTTTGCAACATCAAGCACTGACTTCAAATCCAGCCTCAGTACTTACTAGCTGTGTGATCCTAGGCAAGTCGCTTAACTTTGTATGGTTTGGTTTCCTCATCTATAAAATGAAATGGAGAAGAAAGTAACAAATCACTCCAATGGGGCTTTGGGCAGTTTATATTTTTGTAAATATTATCCATTACACCAAGATTTATTGTCCTATAATTTGGCAAAATGTTTCCTAATAATTTTTTAACCTTAGCATTTGTGATTTTATTTCTCTAGAATTCTCTTGCTAAACTATAGTTTTAAAAATTATTTGCTTGACTTTACAGAACAAAATACGTATTTATAATTATCACTTTAAAATTAATTTCTTCATATAATTTGATCAAAATATTTTTGTATGCCCTTCAAATCCCATTTTATCTCATATTTATTTGTTTCTCCTTTTATAGCAAGTATTCTTTTTTGTTTTTTCTTACAATAGCTTTTTATTTTCAAAATACACACAAAATAATTTTCAACAGTCACCTTTGAAAAACCTTGTGTTCCATATTTTTCTCCCTCCCTCCCCTTTTCCCCTCTGCCCTAGACAGTAAATAATACAATATATGTTAAACATGTGCAATTCTTCTACACATATTTCCACATTTATCATGCTGCACAAGAAAAATCAGATCAAAAAGGGGGGAGAGAATGAAAAAGAAAAAAATAAGAAAACAACAAAAAAATGAAAATATTATGTTGTGATCCATATTCAGTACCCACAATCCTCTCTCTGGATGTAAATGGCTCTCTACATCACAAGTCTATTGGAATTGGCCTGAATTACCTCATTGTTGAAAAGAGCCAAGTACATCAGAGTTGATCATCATATAATATTGTTGTTGCCATGTACAATGTTCTTTTGGTTCTATTCATGCAAGTCTCTCCAGATTTTTCTGAAATCATCCTGCTAATTGTTTCTTATAAATCAATAATATTCCATTATATTCATATCATAACTTACTCAGCCATTCCCCAACAGATGGACATCCACTAAGTTTCCAGTTCCTTGCCACTACAAAAAGGGCTGCTGCAAACCTTTTTGTACATATAAAAACTTTCCTCTTTTCAAGGATCTCTTTGGGATACGTGTCTCCAGTAGAGATGCTGCTGGATCAAAGGATATGCACAATTTGATAGGCTTTTGGGCATAGCTCCAAATCGCTCTCCAGATCACTTCACAACTCCACTAACAATGTATTAGTGTCCCAGTTTTCCCACATCACTTTCAACATTCATCATTATCTTTTCCTGTCATCTTAGCCAATCTGAGAGATGGGAAGTGGTACCTCAGAGTTATCTTAATTTGCATTTCTCTAATCAATAGTGATTTAAAGCATTTTTTCACATGACCAGAAATATTTAATTTCTTTATCTGTAAATTATCTGTTTATATCCTTTGACATTTTATCAATTGAAGAATGGCTTGTATTCTTATAAATTTGGGTCAATTCTCTATATACTTTAGAAATAAATCTGTCAGAATTTTGGATGTAAAATTTCCCCCCAATTTTCTGCTTCCCTTTTAATTTTGTCTGCATTGATTTTGTTTGTATAAAACCTTTTTAATTTTATATAATCAAGATTATCTGTTTTGCATTTTATAATGTTCTCTAGTTCTTCTCTGTTCATAAATTCCTTCCTTTCCCACATATCTGAGAGATGGACTATGCCCTGTTCTCTTAATTTGCTTACAGTATCATTCTTTATGTCTAAATCATGACTTTATTTTTTACTTTATATTAGTATAGGGTGTTAGATGTTGATCAATACCTAGCTTCTGCCATACTGTTTTCCAATTTCCCCAATTTTTGTCAAAGAGTGAGTTCTTATCCTAGAAACTGGAATCTTTGAGTTTATCAAACACTCAATTACTGTAGCATTTAATATTGTCTTGTGAATCTAACCTTTTCCACTGATCTACTACTCTATTTCTTAGCCAATATCAAATGGTTTTGATGACCATTGCTTTATAATATAAGTTTAGGTCTGATACAACAACTAGGCCACTTTTGTTTGCATTTTTTCCATTAATTCCCTTGAAATTTTTGACTTTTTGTTCTTCTGGATGAATTTTGTCATTTTAAAAGTAATTTCTTGGCTTTGTTTTATTGGTATGTCACTGAATAAGTAGATTAATTTAGGTAGAATTGTCATTTTATTATATTAGCTCGGCCTACTCATGAGTACTTCCAATTGTTTAGATCTAACTTCTTCCATTTATTTAAATCTGACTTTATTTGTGTGAAAAGTATTTTATAATTGTATTCATATAATTCCTGTCTTTGTGTTGGCATGTAGACTCTCAAATATTTTATCTTATCTATAATTATTTTAAATAAATTTTTTCTTTCTATCTCTTGCTGCTGGACTTTTTTGGTAAGATAGAGAAATGCAAATGATTTATACGGATTTATTTTGTATCCTGCAACTTTGCGAAAGTTGCTGGTTGTTTCTATTAGCTTTTTAATTGATTCTCTAAATATACCATCATATCATCTGCAAAGAGTGATAGTTTTGTTTCCTCATTATCAACTCTAATTTCTTCAACTTCTTTTTCTTCTCTTAATGCTAAAGCTAACATTTCTAATGCAATACTGAATAGTAATGGTGATAGTGGGTAACTTTATTTCAACCCTCATCTTATTGAGAATGCTTCCAGTTTATTCCCATTATATATGATGCTTGCTGATGGTTTTAGATACATACTACTTATCATTAAGGAAAACTCCACTTATTCCTATGCTCTCTGGTGTTTTTAATAGGAAAGTGTTGTATTTTGTCAAATGCTTTTTCTGCATTTGTTGATCTAATAATTAATTTATTTTCTTCTTCATTGGTGGTATTTTTATCCTTTTCATTTTTGATACTAGTAAATTGGTTTTTGTTTCTTTTTTAAAAAATTGTAAATGGTCTACCTATTTTATTAGATTTTTTAAAAATAAAACCAGCTCCTAGTTTCATTTATTAGTTCAATTTTTTTAACTTTAATTTTCATTAATCTCTTCTTTGATTTTAAGATTTCCAGGTTAGTGTTTAACTAGGGATTTAAAAATTTGTTATTTTTTCTAATCTTTTTGGTTGCATATCTAATTTATTGATATGCTTTTTCTCTATTTTACTGATTTATGTATATATATGAATTTTCCCCTAAGGAATGCTTTAGCTGTACCCCCAAATTTTAGGTTATCTCATTGTTGTCTTTCTTTTTAATGAAATTATTGGCTGTGTCTCAGATTTTTTATTTTACCTATTTATCCTTTAAGATTAGATTATATAATTTCAAATTAACTTTTAAATTATACTTCCATGACTTTTTAAAAAATGTAATGTTTATTATTTTGTTTTATCCTGTGGTTTTTACCTTGGCTTCCAGAAGCTATATCATGGGTAAAAGCTATACCCTGGTAGAAAAGCATTTTAGCAGATGGGCTAAATCAGATTGAGAGTAAGCAACAGGACACAAATCTGTTGGTGATTTAGAGAGTTGTCTACCCCAAGTATGTAAAGACTTCCCATGACAGAATGAGTAGATGAGATAATTTGTTTCAACAGTCATGAAGATACCTAAAAGCAGGAACTGTGGAACACTTAGAGCTTGGTCAGATATCAAGAACATCCTGTCTTGACTTGTATCTTTCTCCTGGACTTCAATGACTTTGGAAGAGAGAGTGAAGCTGATGATTTTGTACAACTGCCTCACTTAAATCTAATTCACACACAAGTCAAGATATCACCCTATGGTACCATTAGTCCTCTTTGAAAAACAAACAATAGTTTTTCTCCAGAAGTCTATATATCTAACTCTTCTAAGATTCTATATATATACTTAATTTCTCTCATTTATTTTAATGGCTAGGTATATCTAGCTGTGAAAGGAAAAATTTTAAGTCCCCCACTAATATGGTTTAATGTCTGTTTCCTCATATAAGTAATTTTACTTTTCCTTTAAGAATTTTAATTCTATGCCATTTGGTTCATATGTTTAAGCTGGATATTACTTCATTTTCTATGGTTCCTTTTAGAAAGGTGCAGTTTCCCTGGTTCTCCCTTTTAATTAGGTATATTTTTGCTTTTGCTTTGTCTGAAATCATGATTGCTATCTCTGCCTTTCTTACTTCAGCTGAAGCACAAAATAGCCTCTGCTCCAGTAGCTTATCTTTTAAATCTTTGTGTGTCTTTCTGTTTCAACTGTGTTTCTTGTAATATGTAGATATAATTATATGTATATTATGTATGTATATATATATATATATAATTGGAGTCTATTTTCATCACATTCACATTACAGTTGCAATGATTAACTTTATATCCCTCTATCCTATTTTCTTTGGTTTACCTCTCCCACCTTCATTTCTCTGTCTGTCTGTCCTCAGAAGTCTGTTTTGCTTCTGACCACTGCCTTCTTTTATCTGCCTTTCCTTTTATCGTCACCACCAACTCCCACCTTTTGTCTTATTTTCTTCTTCTTCTACTTTCCTTTTGGGTGAGATAGATTTCTATTACCAGTAACCAATTAAGTGTGTCTGTATGTGTATGTATATATTCCCTTTGTGAACCAACTTAGATGTTAGTGAGGTTCAAAAGTTGTTTGTCCAACCCCCTGTCATGTTCTCTTCTTTTGTATAAGCTCTTTCTTCCATGCCTTTTTTATGTAAGATAATTGTCTCCATTCTTCCTCTTCTTTCTCCCTTCTGCCAGGGCACCCCTCTTTCTTGCCTGTTCTTTTAAAAAATCATTCCAACAGAATTGACTCATCTTACATTCCCATTCTATATAGAATCTTTCTAACTGTCCTAATAATGATAAAATTCTTAGAAGATACACATATCATCTTCCCATTTAGAAAGGTAAATAGTTCAACTTTATTGAGCCCCTTATTATTTCTCTTTCATGTTTCTCTTAAATGTTTTATTTAAAAATCAATTTTCAATTAACTTCCCATCTTTTAATCCAGAATGCTTAAAAGTCCATTTTTTCATTAAATATTCATTTTCCCCCTGAAAGATCATACTCAGTTTTGCTGAGTATATTATTTTTGGTTGTAATCCTAGCTCATTTGTCTTCTAAAATAACATATTCTAAGCCTTCTGTTCCTTTAACATGGAAGCTGCTAAATGTTGAGCAATCTTGACTATGGTTCTTCTATATTTGAATGGTTTCCTTCTACATGCTTAAAGTATATTCTCCTTGACCTGGGAGTTAGGGAATTTGACTGTAATATTCCTGGGATTTTTCATTTTGAGATTTCTTTCAGGAAGTGATTGGTAAAGTCTTTAAATATCTGTTTTACCATTTGGTTCTAGAATGTCAGGAAGTTTTCCTTGACTATTTCTTAAAAGATGATTTCTAGGGTCTTTCTTTGATCATGGCTTTCTGGTGGTCCAGTAATTTTTAACTTCTCTCTCTGATCTGTTTTTCAGGTCAGTTATTTTCCAATGAGATAGTTCACATTTTCTTCTATTTTCTCCATTTTTTGACTTTGTTTTGTTTCTTGATGTTTTATGGAGTCATTAGCTTTCATTTTCTCAATTTCCAATTTTCTTCAGTGTACTTCTTTTTTTCCCACTTGGCCAATTCTTCTTTTAAAGAAATTATTTTCCTAAGTGAATTTTTGTAACTTTCCCCCCATTTGACCCATTATGTTTTTTAAAGTGTCTCTTCAACATTTTTGGCTTCTTTTACCAAGCTATCAATCATCTTTTCATAATTTTGTTACTTTGTTTTCATTTTGTCACCTAATTTTTTTCTCTATTGTTCTTAATTGATTTTGAAAATACTTTACCTTTTCTAGGCATCCTTGTTCAGTTGCTTTCTAATTCACATTTTTCTTTGAGTCTTTGCTGGTAGCTGTTTTGACTTCTTTGCCTTCTGAGTTTTTGTCTTGATCTTCCCTATCGTGGTTAGGTTCTTTGCTGTTGCTGCTTGCTCATTTTTCCTCCCTTTTTCTTGAGTTGGAACTTTATGTTAATGTTGGACTCTGTTCCTGGTGGGAGGTGGGGATGAATTCTGTTTCAAGCTTAAGGAGTTTTTGCACTGGAAGTTTGGAAGTGCTTAGTGCTTCCCAAGTAGTACAATTTTCTCTTACTTCAGAGAACAAAAGCTTGTTTCTTCAGTCACCACCACTTAATCCTCCCACTAGTGTTTCATCCACATGAGTTCTGGGCTAACCTAACGCCTTGTGTCATAGATTTCTCTTCCCAACCTCCTAAATTGTCTTGTGCTAAAAGAATGTCTCACTCTGATCTCTTCTAAGCTGTGTCAATCCAAAATTTGATGTCAGGTGCCATTTTAAAGTTATTTAGAAGGTAATGTGGAAGAGCTCAGTTGAGTGCTTTTCTACTCTGCCATCTTGGCTCTGTTTCACACTCCAGGCATATCCTTTGGATATTCCCCCTGCCTGGAGTACTCTCCTTCCTCTAACTTCCCTGGCTTCCTTTAAGTCCCAAGTAGAATCTGTCTCCAGGAAGCCTTCCCTAATCCTCCTTAGTTCCCATGCTTTCTCTCTTTTAATTATTTCCTGTTTATCTGGTATAAAGATTGTTCTGGCTATATTTATTTACCTATTATCTCCCCTATTAGATTATAAGCTCCTTGAAGACAGGACTGTCTTTTACCTCTTTTTGTACCCCCAGTGTTTAGCACAATACCTGACTCATACAATAGAAGGTATTTAATAAATATGTATTGAATTAAACGAGTAAGCATGATGCAGGAGTACTTCCTTTCAGCCACAAGAATTTATTTAACTGACTACTGAATGAGAATTCTGTGATTCTATTAAAATAGCAATGGCCTTCCCTAAGATTTCTACTTCCCACTGGTTACAAGCTCTAAGGACAATTCTCTCTGAAGGGCCCCTTTCCTCAACAGACCAGCCTATGAGGTCATGGTCTCCTAATTAGGTCTTAGGACTCACCTCCCTTAGTAGAGGATCTTGTGAAGTCTTTGAGTCTGAAACATCTTTGAGATGTACTGAAGTAGTAACATCTCAGCTACTAAGTTGACCTATGACTTGACTGAATTCCTCAGGTCACTTTGTAACTACACTAAGTATCAGGATCAGATGCCGGTAAATTCTGGTATGGACATCAGTGTCAGGCCTGTGGTGGTACTTAGAACTTTTAGAAGTTCACAAGATCCTTTCTAACACTCTTTCACCTAAGTGCAGGAAAGAATAAAACACAACAGAAACAGAAAAACAGTAGTTCCATGGCAATCAAAGCTTTCTCATGATAAGATAAAAGAGTAACCAAAGCTTTCCCCCCACTCGGAAACCTCCTTCAATTGCCATCAAAGAACAGAATTGAATTTCCCTGTAGTAGTCTTTGCTTAATCACCTGCCCTTCCTATTGTCCTCAATCACTTCATTCATGGGAAAAATGCCTTATCCATACAAATGCAGGTATAAAGACAGATACAGATACAAGTTTTAGAGCAAAAATGGATGTATTTTTTGCTTAACAGAGAAATTTTTGCCTGGAAAAAAAGAGAAAGGAGAGCAAGAAAGTGAGAGCAAAAATTAGAACTAGAGAAAAAAAGAGAAAAAGAGAGTTGCCTCAAAATTCCCTGCCCCTTTGATCTACAGAAGCCTGACCATGAGGAAGCACAAACAAGATTTAATCTCCAAATGCTCATGTGTGGTCAATCCAAATCCACTGCCTTCCCCACTGCCAGCCCACTGAAGTTGGAGGGTTGAACGAGGATCCAAGACTCTTGTTCCAGCCTCATTTCTGTTTATTCCACCAACAGGGCAGGAGCCATTTCGCCAAAATCATCATTCAGATTCACACCAAATGGCCTGTGGAAGAAAAGTTTGTTACATTCAAAGAACAGATGACAAATGACAGGCTCTCCTCCTGATTTTCCACAATAACAGAAGAATCCAACAACTGTCATGATGTTCTCATCCTCGAACAAGCTGCTCCATGTTCAGGCCATGTAGTCTGTCTCCAGGCACTGTGCTTTGGATACCCAAGAGGCTGCTGGTCCTGTGGCTTTCTTGTGGACTCTGCTGTTCATCTCTTGTGTCACTGAGAGTAAGTCTCTTAATTTCTCTGTGCCTCAGAAAAATCAAGCCTGACTGATAATGAAACAGTTATGATTAGCTAAAAAGCTGAAAGTTCACACATGATTCCCAACAACAACAGGTTTTGTACCCTGCATAGCAGGGCACAATTACCAAGTCCCTTTCCTTCTATCTATCCCCTCACCTTCAAATCCTACTCCTAAATTTCTTTAGGTTCAAGCAAAAAGAAGCCAAGGCAGGTATTCCCCCAGAAAGCACTAAGAAATAGAATTTCTGGCTAGTAGTATAACTGAAGAAAAAGATCAGCAGCATCCTGAACTACTGGAAATTCTGCTTCGTGCACTGACATCAAAAAAACAGATCCAACATGCTTTGGTGGGAATATCTGACATTAAGAAGCTACAGAAAAGCTAAATGTGTCCTGGGGGATTATTTCCATTTTTTGGAAGTGTCCAGTCTGGGTTTTGACTTCAGCATTGTGTAGAATGATGCTCATAACCACTTCTGACATTTAATTTCTCTGAGCTTCAGTTTACTCATCTGTAAAATGAAAATAATTTTAAAAAGTTGTGTCCACTTCACAGGACAGGGACCAGATCTATCATTTCACTGGTATAAGAACTCCAAAGTTAGAAATCTCTTTCTACCAATCCATATTGTCACCTTTTTGGCCACCTCTAGTCTTTTAGAGTTACCTAAAGCACTGAGAGGCTGAAGCATTAAGAAAAGCATTTTCTCAGAGTCACACAGCAAGTATATGTGGGTCAGAGATGGGCCCTGAACCTGGGACTTTGTGGCTTCTAGATCAGCTCCCTGCTACCTTCTGCTCCTTCTCTATATGTAAAGCATTTTGGAATCCATACAGGACAACACAAATGTTGGCTGTAATGATTTTTATAAATTTCAAGGGTTTTCCTCAACTCTCTTAGTTGTGCTACTCTCAGCATCAAAGACCAAGAGGTAATCTGAACCTCCCAATGGAAGTTTGAAGGCAGGTTAAGTTCAGAGGCTGCCAACTTTGATTGAGTCTCTGAAGCATTTGTGATTTTTATGGGTCCCTGAATGCTTCCCTTGAATGTTAATTTTCTTCAATTCTTTAAGTATATATTAGTTATTACATATTTTTGATTAATATTTGATGGCCACTTAGGCTGCCAAGAGTGCCCATAAATTTCCCTAAGGGATATCAGAGAGCTGGGTAAGTGTGGGAGACCCCCGTGTGTGGAGCTGAGACATCAATCATTTTAAGTCCCTGACTCCACACCTTAATACCCAAAGATATATTGCAAAGAAGCCCATAACAAGCCATTAAAAATGAATGTCTTCTGGTAGTTTTCATGCCTGTAGTGATTAGTGGTGGGAGAAAAGGGACCATAACTGTTGCAAATTCTGGTTGGCTCACTAACTCATGAACCATTTAAAGAATCTTCCTCCTATTTCTTCTGTTCTTTTGCTGATCCTGTAGCTCAAACCTCTCTGCTTTTAAACTAAATAGTCATAATATTAGAAACATTAACTGAACACAGGATAGGTACAGAGCAATTTTGGGGAATATAGAGTCCCTGCCCTCAAGAGTCATTTTACTTAATCAGGGAGATGAAAACTATCCACAACTTTTCAATCCAATTCAACACCACTATACCCTCCCTCCTTTTTTTAACCACTTACTATATACAAAGCACTGGGAATACTAAGATGAAATGAGGAACTAGTTGTGTCTTCAAGAAGCTTACAGGCTAGTAGAAGTTGTAGTGTTCAAAGAAAATGATGGAGAAATTCAGGAAGAGGAAAAAGCCCTCTAACTCAGGTGCCTGAGGAAGATTTAAAGAAGGGGGTATCCTGATGGTACAATGGATAGAGCACCGGCCCTGGAATCAGGATAAACCCAAGTTCAAATCTGATCCCACACACTTAATACTTCCTAGTTGTGTGATCCTGAGTAAATCACTTAAACTCAATTGCCCCATAAGGGAAAAATAAAATAAGATACTTAACAGAAAAGGTGGCAACTGAGCTAATTTTTAAAATAAAAAAGCCCAAAGATTGTCAGCAGGTAGAAGGATGGAAAGAGATTATACTAATTACAAGAGCTGGCAGAAATAAGAATCTATAATCAAAAAAGGTCAAGAAGAGATAAGAGGATGGCAGCTATGTTCATGCTAGAATGTAACATGTGTGAAAGGGAATCATGTTTGATAAGGCCAGGAGGATGGCTGTAACACAATTGGCAAGGACTCTGAATGTCAGGTCAAAGAACCTAAATTTTATTAGGAAGGATTTGAGAATACCCTGAAGGTTTTCAGAGCCAAGGAATGATATGATCAGATATGAACATTAGGAAGATTTTATGGTCAGGATTTGAAAAATGGGTTCAGAAAATGATGGGCTCATGGAGATAAGTGCAGAGGTCATTACAGTAGAATAGGAGAGGAAAGGTGAAGGTCTGTGCTAGGAGAAAAGCACTAGGAGCTCTGGGAGAACAAAGGAGACAGGTAGGAGAGAGATGACTGTAGAAGTCAAACCAAAAGAAAATAACATCTATAGGAGATGAAAGAAAAGATCACAGAATCAGAACTAGAAAGGACCCTATCTCCAGAGTTGTAACAAATCCTGAGCCCAGGACTAAGGATACTTGGAGACCATAAATAGGTCCATGATTAGCAAACATGGTACCATGGGCAAAAACCAAGGCATGTATCCTTTGTAAATTACAATGCTACAATAATAGAAATTAGTTACTTAAATTATTTTTGTGAAAATTTTCACCCTCCAAAATTTTGTGCCCTGGAGCAAAGTCTTACTAGGAACCCCCTCTCTCCAATTACTGCTCTGGGAAAACCATTCTCAATTCTTCCTATTGCAGATTCACAGCAAAGAGTTCTAGCTGGCTTATGAGGATAAGAAGTAGCCATTTAATTCAAGTGTTTTATAGCAGCCAAAAGGAGAGCATCGAGGCAAAATCTATTGCAAGATTTCCCCAACATTTTATCAGCTGTATCTTGGTGCTGAATGAAGATTAAGACAAGGGCACCCATCCTTATTTATGTCATAATAAATGGACAACAATAGTGGCATTTAACTAAAATAAAATATTAAACAGAACTCAATGTTGATAGAGCCATGATGGATAAAATTTGGAGTGCTTTTTACAGCTTAGATCTTCATAAGAAATTTGGCAAGCCTACAATAATGACACATGTATTTAAGGGTCTGGGACATTAAGATGCCACGGCCACATGTCTGTTTGGGATTTTTTCCCTAATAAATGTGTAAGTGTGGACAAAAAAAGTCCCTTGTAGGAAAAAAGCACTTCTTAAAAATAACAACGTTTGTGACTGAGGTGATCAAAGGAACTGATCTACTACAACAGCAAGTCGGAATTTCAGAAATACCATTTTAAAACACGCATCTTTTTTGGCACAGGGCATCTTGGGATTTAAAAAAAAAACCTATCTTGCTGCCAGCTAAGAACACAAGTGCAGTTTGCAATTCAGATGCTTCTATGCATCCATCCCAGCTGAACCCTTCTCCCTCTAAGGTACACAGCAACCCTAACATTTGCTGAGTGTAGGCTCCGCTTCTCAGTTCCCACAGTGGCCACACTTAAAATCCCCTTTGGCTGAGGATTTTTTATTTGTTGAATTTAGTTCTGTTCTCCAAGTCCATCTGTTAAAAGCCTCTTAATCAGTGGCATAGGAGACCACACTACACCCCCTGCAAAATTTCACAAATGTCCCCTTGCTCTAAACTAATTACCAAAAAACCCAACACCCAATCTTCAGTTTCTCCCCATTCTGCTCTTTAAAGGCAGAAATTACTTAGGTAAGATTTTCCACCTTGCCACAGAGCAAGGGGGCAGCGGGTCCCAGATCATCATGCTATAACTCAGCCATATTCAAGCTGCCATGTTTTGTTTTACAACCTTCACCTCCTGAGATCTTTTTGATGAATATCCATTATTTCTTATTCAAGCCCACATTCAAACCTACCATTTGACTTTTCTGAGACTTTAATACCACACCACTGTTCCTTTCCCCTACTTTCTCAATATTTTTCAACTCTAGCCCTAGACCAGTATTCAAATCAATACTAATATTCTTGGAAAAGGCATATGGATCAATTATCCTATAAATCTGATTACCTTCCTATGCAAAAGACTATCTATATAGTCTTATACTAATATAATAAAAGATCCTTAAAGGCAAAGATTGTCATGCTTCCTTATATTTAGATCCCCAAGAGAGCCTGAATTTTAGTAAATATGTAACAAATGCATTTTCATTCATTCTCTTGTCTCAGGTAAAATTCGGAAAACTCAATTGAGCAAATTATCCTCCAATGCTTCTGATCAGTTATTAATAATAAAACATTAGTATAAAATGCTGCAGCATTTTCTTTGCAACTTTTTATTGGAAGTGACAGTGGAAGTATTATAAAATCCATTTTACAGATGAGGAAGCAGAGTATGATGATCAGGAGGTATAGTGTCCTGTGCTAGGTTATATAGATTATACAGCCACAAAGTGGTGCAGCAGAGATCCATACCTAGCTCTTCTGGTATAAATTCAGTGTCCTTTTGATAATAAGAACAATTTTAGAGGCTTTAGGTTAAGTGGACATTTTATGTAAATATAATAAGCTCTGTTTTAGAGGTTTTTTATATCTGCTTCAATTTCATTCCTGTAGTTGCACCTTTCACTGTCAATACAACCCAGCATGCCTTATCAGATGGTGTTCATGAATTTCTGCAGCCCTCTAAATTCAGTACCTGATAACCAGTTTTCTAAAAATGAGTTTCTTCATGTTTAAGGAGATTGGTCCTCAAACAATAGACCTAATTAAGGAGATAACATTTGTGTACAAGTTCCTGGGAATCAATTTTATACAAATTCCTCTGACTCTGAAATTAGGGAACCTGGAAGCTGATGCTGCTTCTAATGCTTACCACTTTTGTGACTTTACACAAGTGAAATGAAAGAGCTAAAGCAGTTGACTTTTAAAGTCTCATCAAATTATGACCTTATGGTCCCAGTGAAGGATCATCTTCACAACGCAGTGAGACTTAGGCAGAGAGCTCAGGACAGAGGCTTCTACATTACAAAGCCTTGGAAGTCTTATGGGGATGTCACTCCATTCCCTGTGATTTTTGAACTGGTCTCTTGGATTCTCTTCACCTTCTAGGTCTCCAAGTCTGTCTGAAACCTCTTGGGCAACTATATCAGGTAAACATCTTTAAGAGTATCAATATTATTCTTAGTGACCTTTTTTCCATCTAGAGAAAGATTGTGAGATTCTTCCATCTTGGTCACTTGCTATTTTTTTTTGTTGTTGTTGCTAATCTTGCTGAACACTTCAGATTTGAGATAGTATATAGATGAGGCATTCTAACAGAGCAGTTTATACGCAAAAATTCTGCCTGCTTTGTAAAAGATTATCCTTTTATAAACACTCTGTAGAAAACATAAAAGCAAATAGGGGACAGCACATAGAACAGGAAAAATGTTAGCAGGGAGATTAATACTGAATGGGTCAAAATGAATGGTGCTTACTAAAATGAGGTCCAGACACTTTGGCTTCAGTGAGACATAAATAATGGGAATGACACGTTGTTTATTTGGGATAATGAGTTGATCCAAAGTAGGGGCCTTGGACAAGAGATTAAAGATTAAATATCCATCTCCTGATGAATATCAGTAGCCAACTTTAACCTTTTCTTTCCAAAAGCACAATTTTCCTTGAGCAATCATGTCCACCCCATGATACAGTAAAGAAATGCATTTTTAGCAAAGAAAATTTTTTTTCTACTTCATGGTATTTTATTTTTTAATTACATCTCAAGATAGTTTTCAACATTCTGTTCATAAGATTTTGAGATCAAAATTTTCTTCCTCCCTTCCCAAGACAGCAAGCAGTCTGATATAGGCTATATGTGTACAATCATGTTAAACACATTTCCACATTAGTCATGTTGTTAAAAAAAAGAATCAGAACAAAAGGGAAAAACTTTTAAAAAGAAAAAAAGTGAAAATTGTGTGCTTCGACCTTCATTCTGATTCCATGGTTCTTTCTCTGGATGCAGATGACATTTTCTATCATGTATCTTTTAGAATTGTCTTGGATCATCATGTGGTGGAGGAGAGCTAAAGCTATCATAGTAGGTCATCACACAATGTTGCTGTTACTGTGTAATGTTCTTCTGGTTCTGCTCACTTCACTCATATCAGTTCATGTAAGTCTTTGCAGGCTTCTCTGAAATCTGCTTGCTCATCATTTCTTTTAGCACTACTATTAATGGAATGAAAATTTACAATCACCTTCTTATCCTGGGAAAAAAGATTGCTTCACATTTCAAGACAAGGAAAAATGCTTTATTTCTAGTTTATGAATTATGTAAAAAGACTTAAGGTTTGTGGAAGCAGAGTACAGTGGGGGGAAAAAAGCTAGTTTTGGGTCAGAGACTGACCTCCTCTTGTCTCTGTGAAATGAGGAGTTTTTATCTGAGTCCTTTATAGAGTCTTCTCTGGCTCAAAATGTATAATTTCATGGGGTTTCTACAGTTTAAGAAATCAGGAAAAGGGATATAACACTTGCATGTAAATTCCCTGGAAATAAACTTTTCAAAAAGTGAAAAATGAAGAGACCATCTCCTGGGTACGTATTTATTCACCTAATTTGGAAATTAATCTGAAGGCAGCTTGTCAGAAAAATGGGGAATTTTTAAACCTTGGATGGATGAGATTTAGAAGCAAAACAAAACTGGGGAAGGGGGATGAAGAAAGTGCACAGGGAAGGAGCAGACAGTAGGTACAGGCTTCAAGGAGGTCAGGGGAAGCTAAACCACTGAACTAGCCATATATGTGAATTAATCCATCAGTAGTTCTCCCTTAAGATGCTACATGGCAACTGAGGCAGAGAACAGAGAAAAAAGAGAATCTGGGTATCTGTGGCTTGCCCAGAACTTGGAACTGAGCAGCTGCTTAATGCTCTCCACCAGCCAAGACCAGAAGAATGGCTTAGTGACTGGTGGATACCACACATGGAGGGGAGGGAGGGTGATGGAGAGAAGCAAGAAGATTCAGAGATGGCATTGAAAAAAATTCCACCATACCCCCCCCCCAAGACAAACAGGAGCAGGAGACTGACCAGCACAGGTTAATTCCACAGCCATCCATCTATAGAGAATAAGGTTGGCAGGAAATCATTATACATGGCAACAACAGTACTATATGACGATTAATTCTGATGGACATGGCTCTCTTCAACAATGAAATGTTTCAAACCACCTCCAATTGTTCACTGAAGAAAGCCATATACACCCAGAGAGAGGGATGCGAAATGTGGACCACAACATAACATTCTCATACTCCTTGATTGATGTTTGCTTACATTGTGTTTCCTTTATCTGATATATCGTTTGTGTAGATAAGATTTTTCTTGCACAACAATGATAAGTTTGGAAATATGTATACATATATTCGATTTACCAATATTTTAACATAATTAACATGTAGTGGATATCCTGCCATCTAGGGGAGGGGTGGGGAGTTGGGGGGAAAAATTTGTAACGGAAAGCTATGTAAGGGTTATTGTTGAAGAATTACCCACAAATATGTTATGCAAATAAAATAAAATTTTAAAAAAATGTTTAAAAAAAGAGAGAATAAGGTTGGGATTTGGCTGGGGTCCCATGTGATATCAGTTTGGTGGTTTCAGTCTATGCTCTAGGGAACATTTGTCCCAGTGCCAAACCAACATGCAAACACAGTTGGCAGTCTGTCCTCGAGAGGCCAGGGATGAAGAGCTAGGGAAGTGTATCCATTTTCACTTTGCAAGTATTTGCATTCAAAAGCTGAGCTGGCCAGCCATAGGTTCTCTTTGAAGAAATTAGGGGAATCTAAGTGAGCTGGGAAAGGGGGCTGTCCTCAGATCCAGAGATGGGAGGAACCTCAGAGATCTCCTAGCCCAAGTCTCTTATCTTATGGAGGATGAAGCTGAAGCTCAGAGCACTGAGGAGATGAGCCCAAATCACACAAAGAGCAAGAAGAAGGTCTGGGATCTGAACTTAAGACCTTGGACTCAACTATCTCCATTCTTTCTTATATTTTGGTTGAGCTAGCAAGTCAATTCCCCATAGGATCATAGAATTAGATCTCTAAAATTATCTTATCTAGACTCTTCATCTCATAGATGAGAAAACTACCCCAGAAAGTTTAAGACTTTTCTAAGATAATACAGATAACAGAAGTAGGATCTGATCCCAGATCCTCTGCCTCCAAATCCAGTATTCTTCCTACTGTACCTACAATATCAACTTATTCCCCTTAGATATAGATATTCCCCTTAGAATAGATTTCATTACTCTACCAAGGTAAGGGCAGAGCAGGAAGGGAGGGAAGAGGGAGTTTTAGGACTAGCAAAGAAAGTGATGAATTTGGAGTCTACAAAATGACATTTACTATGTGACCTAGAGCAAATCATTGTTAACTTCTCTGAGCCTCAGCTTCCTCATCTGTGAAATGAGTTTAAATTAAATGATCTTTAATACTCCCTTCAGATTTAAATCTTCAATTATATAAGAAAATCAATGACAAGGTTCCTTACATTGTGAAGACTAATAGCTGGGACTCCCTTGAGGAGAATGTTTCCTAGTGATTTTCATGACTCAAACTTTCACTTGAAGAAGAGGAAAAAAACAAATTAAATTCCAGAGAAATATGTAGAAATTTCCAGGACTTGGTTAATTCCAGTTTAGAGAAAAGCATCTTTATGAAGGATTCTGTGGATTAACAGAAGCAAAAAGGAATACTTCAAATGAATTGTGTATAACTACAATTCAGGTTATTAGTTTTAGTATTAATACCAATATACAAAAGTTCTTTAAAGGGACACTAAGCAAGCAATTTCTTGCTTACTGGGTAAGACTATTAGATACAGAGTGGAGTGGGTTTGGGAAGCATTATGGTGGAGAAGCTACAACACTGGCCTTGAAAATAGGAAGTTGGGGTTTCTAAGTGAGAGCACCTCCAAGCATTCGGACTACAACGCACTTCTATCAAAGATCTACCATGAAAGAACTCCGGAGAAGGTTAGCCTCAGGGGAAATCGGCCACTGGTCTCAATCAGACTCCAGCCGGGGCGGAAGTCAGGGCTGCGATAGAGGGGCGGATTTTGGGCACCCAGGAAGCCCCTGGGAGACGCCTGGGCCACTTTGCTCTGCTTTCGGGCAGGTGCTTTGGCAGATCTGCCTTTGGAAAAGGGTGGATCGAGACCAGCTGAAAACGTGGTCCTAGTGCGAATCTAGCCCGACCAGCCTCAGACAGGAAGTCAACTCAGCAAACTGCCCCAGGGCAAATACAAATCGTTGCAGTTTTCTCTGGTTTTGACCAATATCCCAACTTTAAATCATGAGCAAGAAGCAGAAGAGAGCTCTCACCATAGAAAGCTTTTACGGAGAAAAAATAGAACAGTCCCCAGATCCTGACATTATGAAAACAATCCCAGATGAAGCCACAAAGGCAGACTTAAGTTGGTCTCCCTTTCAGAAGGCTTACCTGGATGATTGCATTAAGAATCTCAAAAGAGAGCTAGAAGAAGAATGGGGAAATAAATTGAGATCAGGGCAACAGAAATATCAAAAACTGGAAAATAGGACTGGTGAATTGGAAAAAGAAAACAGTTCACTGAAAAACAAAATTGGTGAATTGGAAAAAGACAACAATTCACTGAAAAACAAAATTGGTGAATTGGAAAAAGACAACAATT
>JAJPUD010000562.1:316040-369754 GCA_023553655.1 Myrmecobius fasciatus | reverse complement strand
GATAAGTTTGGAAATATGTATACATATATTCGATTTGCCAATATTTTAACATAATTAACATGTAGTGGATATCCTGCCATCTAGGGAAGGGGTGGGGAAGTTGGGGGGAAAAATTTGTAACGGAAAGCTATGTAAGGGTTATTGTTGAAGAATTACCCACACATATGTTATGCAAATAAAATAAAATTAAAAAAAAAAAGAAAATAGGAAGTTGGGAGTTTGAATCCTAGATTATTGATTCTATGTGACTCTTTGTGGTTTACTCATTTTCAATCATGTCCAACTTTTTGTGACTCTTTTGGGGATTTTCATGGCACAGATACTGGAGTGATTTGCCATTTCCTTCTCTAGATCATTTTTCAGATAAGGAAACAGACAGTTAAGTGACTTGCCTAGGGTCACACAGCTAGCGGATGTCTAAAATCAATTTTGAACTCAGGAAGATGGGGTTTCCTGATTCTAGACTTGATACTCTATGGCACCTCACTGTCCATTTAAACAACTTGCTATCTTTTTTGATACTTCAGGCAACTAAAACTAAAAGTTGTAGAGAGGGTTCTGACCTGCATTGGTAGAGAGAGTTTTCTCATTTGGAATTACTTATATTTGGGAAACCACAGGTCCAATCCTTAACCCCAACACTATAAGTAAAGTTTATTTAACTTGACATGACTGTAACCAGCCAATATTGACCACAGATGGAGATAATTTCCATTTCATCTTCCTTTAGAAGCCCTTCAAATCAAACCCAATATCTAGGGTTTAACATCTCAATGGCAAATTAGGAAGTGAAAAGGGTATAAGCAAAGCAAACATTTCATAGTTTTGAGTGGGTAGGGAACAATCCACAACTTTGTAGTCAGGCACCAAAATTTACTTCATTTGCTCACCACCGTTCATTACTACCACTTCAGCATCAGAGACTAATGCCCCAGAGTAACTGCCTCAGGTCTCCATGGGATGTTGACTATTTTTGTTGACCCTAGGCTTCTCCTGACACAAAGACTTTTTCATAGCTCCTGGGGGGCCTAAAGGTGTGCCACAGATTTTCTCTTCCCATTGAGCCCAGGCTTTTATAATTTAGGTCATTCTTCTCTCCAAATTTATCTTTAAACAAGAATTTCAGCAACTTTCAGAGCTAAAGTAGATATGAGAGTACAGTGACCTTTCCAGAAGGGAGTTTTTTGAATTCAGGGTATAAGGCCTAGAATCCTAGGTTCCTATTTGGCATCTGATTCTGGTTCAGGTTACAGCTGATTTTTTTTAACCTTCACATGTTTCTCAGTCATACCTTCCATGTCAAGAGTTGGAGTTATCACAGGATGATCACAAATCTTCAGTGATAAATATAAATATAAAACATAGTAAAGATATGGTCTTTCAAAATTCACATTCAATGTATGTGCAATCCCCTACTTACAAATTGACTGCTAATCAATTTGTTGTAAATCAATAATTTGGAAGTCAGATCTCATTTTTTCCCGTAGAAACAATATTATATAAATGGTGCTTTTGTTTCCAGGCTAGCCTACACAAACCCTTTCACATCATAGTGAACTATTTGTAAATCATTAGTGATTCTATTTAATTTATATATAAATGTCATTTGTAATATTTTTTCTTTAGGAAAATTAATTATAAGCTCCAATTACCACCAGTACTGAACAAGTAGGATATCCATGGGAAAAGGGAAGAAAGATTGAAGACTCATGGGAGATACTCTTGAGCACCTTTGTCTCTCCTCTTTTTAATGAATTACATGAATTGATGCTCACCCATTTTAGTCCAACTCAAATGCCATAATATTCATGAAGTCTTCTTTAATTCCTTCTGTTGGCAATCTCCTCCCTTATACTGCACATGACACTTTGTTCACCACTCCCTAATGTACTTATCATAAACCATTCTATATTGTATTTACATGTTTTCCCCCAACTTTGTCTAAAAGGGAAAAGTTTTCTCAACACATCTCAGTATCAGTGTAAGAGAAGGTAATGCTCTATACTCCAATAAAAATGGTCCTCAGATTGTGGGGCCTGGACCTCAGAGGCTTTGAAGTCTCTGGAGAGAGTCCATGAATCCTATTCTTTGTCTTTTTTCATCTTTATTTAGCATCATCTTAGTAGGCAACATAGATGTAATTACCATCACATAAGTCTTTGCAATTTTGTTTTTACATTATAAAGTAGTCCTGTGGGGTAAAAGTTGAAAACTCATTTGCTATACCTTGTATCTCCATGCCTTTCCAATTTGTTTCCTCTTTAAGTTATCAACTAAGGAAACAAAGTCAGTTATCCCATGAAGGGTTTGGATTCTGAACTCACTCTCCTGCTGTCTGTTTCTATATATGAATCATATGTACATTGATTATTTGTAAGTTGGGGACTTCATGAAGCATAATATTTAAGCCTAAAATTTTAATGAACTTCCTGTCCTTAACTCCTTCCCAAAAAATTCATTCAAGGGTACATGGGAAAGTGGTGGAGTGTTTATACTTAGCAATGGGGTAAAAATTACAGAATCAGGAGTCCATAGACATTGAGCATAGTGTTGCATGCTTCAAAAATTTACCCATGGTCCTGATTTCTAAGCTTGCCGTTGACCATCTTGTCTGACTTTGGGAATAATTGCCCCACCATTCCTGGTCCATGCCTCCAACAGAGGCTACTTGGCTCAAAAATATGGGAATTGAGCAGTTCTAAGCAGTGTTGCTATGTTCCTATGCACAGTAATGGCCTTTTCCCACTTCAATCCACCAAATGTAGCCCTTTGTGGATTATTCTATCAAGAGACTCCAAATGAAAAGGCAGGTCATGGTCATTAGGAAAGATTAAATAAGTGAGTGCAGGTGATTCTATGCAAATCTGGCTCACCTCTGAAAACATAGCTCACAGGTTTTTGGAGGTTACCCAAATGGTAATGGAACCCAGGCCAAATGCTATATATGGAAACATGTAGAATTCACACCAAAATTTGTCTATAAAGGTCATCATTATAAAGAATTTGGATTTTTTTGTTAAAATTACAGTCTAATTATTTAAGCATTTAAACAATAAAACCAAATATAATCTCCATATTAAAGTTAAGAGCACTTGGAGTTAGGAATACCTAGATCCAAATTCTATCTTAGACCCTCACCAACAGTGTGACTCTGGGCAAGTGAAATCATCCTCAACCCAATCTCTTTATCTGTGAAATGGGAGTGATAATAGTGTTTATCTTACACACTTGTTGTGAAGATCAAATGGGAAAATATTTGTGAAGTGTTTCGCAAACCTTAAAGCTATTCTAATTATTATGCAAAATCATGCCAAATAATCTTTGCTTCTCTTACAAATGTCAATCCTTGGACATAAGGGAGAACAGGCAAGTGAGTTTATTTGGTTCCTTGCAAGTCCATCTCACTGCTGAAAAAATATTTCAACTTATTTTAAGTGATGGTAATGAGTAATTGTGGCACAGCAAACATGTACAACTTGAGTAAGCTGTAACAAATTACAGAATAAGGATTGGGCAAAAGTGGTTTAAAAGACACTATTAGAAAAAAAAAGCATGACAGGAAAATAAAGATGTCACTCAGATAATGAGAGCAAGGGATAACACATCAATCAATACCTTGCATTCTCCAGTGGTGAGCATGCAGTATTGAGAGGTAGATTTAGGTTTTCACCATGGAGTGGACTTCCAGTAACAAATTACTGGAGGACATGACCATAGGATGCACAGGCTCTAAGGGCATAGATAGGTTGCAATCTGTGTTCTAAGGGCATAGATAGGTTGCAATCCGTATTGGTGGAAGTTATAGCCACCTTAGAGAGATCACAGATTGATTTGAGCATTGGATTCATTGGTGAGTCAATAGTTTTATTTTCAGATACAAAGAATGGCATATTATTTCCTTGCTACAGAAACAAGGAAAACATTTGCAATGAAGCCATGGAATGAATGAATGTTTTTTGCCAGCAAAAGATTTCCTTCCCCCTGCAGAGCCTGATTTTTACCATAAATATTACATTTCTTTGGATAACTAAGTCACTGCTCAATCCAGATACAGTCTTTCAGACAGGCAGCATGTTGACAGTCAAAATGCTCACTTCCACTTCAAGTTTCCAATCTCCTGCTGCTACTTTCTGCAAACTTAATTAATTAGTTGCCGCTAACATTTGTTCAACCTGATGCAGCAATGGGAGCCTGAAGGAAACAGGCTCTCATAAATGAAAAATATTTCAAAATATTGTCTTCTCCCAAGAAAACATTTCTTTTTTTAAATCAACACTCCATTTGGATAACTTTAAGGTTGCAAAAGAAAACAAACAGGGAAGTTCCAATTAATGCTGACTGTTCTTAACCATTTAACTGCCAAAAACTACAGGAAGATCCTGGTTGATTTGCAAACTAATGCCCTGGGCAAAGGATACCTCCTCCCAGGGAGATAATTGCCATTACTTACCTGATATGTCATACATCCATTACTGATATTCTCAGTGGTGACTGCATAATTGTGTAACATATGGTCTTGGCACTAAAATGGTTACTACTCCACCAGGATGGAGAGTAGACCTGCTTAAGACATTCAGCTATGGGGGGGGGTGTGAAGAAAATTGGAATCTTGAGAGCTATATCTTTTGCAATGAGTGAATTGATAGGTGAATTCTAATTTGTCACTTTGACCTATACAAGGCTTCCAGATTAATTTTCCTAATGTTCAGCTCTGATTGTACCAATTCATTGCTCAAGTACTTTCAATAGCTCCCCATTGCCTTATAAGAAAAAGTCCAAAGTCTTTAGCCTGTTATCCAAAGTGCTCTATAATCCGTCTCCAATTTACTTTTCTATTTTCACTGTTCACTGCTTCCACTGGAATGTCCTAAACATCACCAAAATTAGACATTGAGAATCAGCATAGTATGGTGAACTTGAAGTCAAAAGCCCTGACTTAGACTCAGACACTAACTGTGTGACCCTGGTCAAGTCATTTAACCTCAGTTCCTTATCTATAAAATGAGTAGGTTGGATAAGGTAACCTGAAAGATTCCTTCAAGCTCTAAATATATGATCCTATAATGCACACCTCTAAACCTATCCTGTATTTTTCAATCTCTGTGCTTTATTGATACTTCTCCCTACATATGGAATTCCCTCTCCCTACCTTCTCTTTCTCCATTTGTTGAAATCCTACCCATTTTACAAGAAACAACTCAAATATTACCTCCCTGGTCCTTCTAGTAAGGATGTAGGGAGGATTTCTCACTTATTTGAGGGAATTTGAACTACATAATTTGTACTTTTTCTGTGCATTTATGATATTTTAACTTTTATCAGTTAGCTATGCTGACTGATATGTCTTTCCCCATTCCAATACATTTTCCAGTTAGCTATTAAAGTGATTGTCCTAAAGTGCAAATCTTCCCAGATTACCCTCCTACTTACTAAAGTCCAGTGTCTCCCTATCATTTGAAGATAAAATATAAAATTACCTGTTTAGCATGCAAATCCCTTCATATTCTGGTCCCCTCATCTTTCCAATTTTCTTAACTTTCTCCTCCTTCCCCTTTCCCACAAATATATATTCTATAATACTGTGACTGACATCAGTCTCCTTGTTATTTAACAAGACACTCCCAATTCAAGACAATTTTCTGGTTTTCTCCTTTACCTGGAATTCTCTTCTTTCTCATTTCCACTTCTTAGCTTTCTGGTTTCCTTCAAGTAGCAACTAAAACCCCACTTTCTATAGGAAGCTTCTGCCCAGTTTCTAAATTCTAATGCCTTCCCTCTATTGATTATCTTTAATTTTTCCACTATAAAACTTGTCTGTACTTGTTTGTTTGCATATTATTTCCATTATCTTGTGATCTCCTCAAGGACAAGAGACTATCTTTTACCTTTCTTTGTATATAGTGAAATTAGTGTGATGTCTGCCTCATAAGACCATTGATTGATTGAATTCCATAGCAGTTTGATTTTAATTTCCTTATATGTATATTTGCTCATTTAGCAAATAGGAAATTATTAGTGAATTATTTAATTTTCCTACTAGATTGTAAACTCCTTAAAGACAGTACTTTATACATAATAGTATTTATTAGTATTATTAATATTTATATGACTTTGAAGTTTGCAAAGTACCATATTTTAATATATCTCTTTTGAAACTTTCATTTGATTTTTATTCATTTAAAAGTAATTAGGAAAATGGGGAAAAGATGTCCCAGAAGACAAATACCTCCTTATCTCAATGGGTTAATCTAAAAATCTCAAGTTTTGATAAATAGGCATGCTCATTCAGCTTGCAATTTAGGCTAAAGTAAATCTTGGAGGAAAGTTCTTTCTCAGGTTACTTTGGATTTATTGATTATCATGTTTTTTGATTCTCTTACTGTGTACTACTATATGGCAGCCAGTCATTAATGATTTTTATTTATTAAATCTAACCTTTTTTCCCCTCAGTCTCTATCCTTCTAGGCTGAAATTGTGGATCACTCCCTTATTCTGAACATTCTCGCCTTTCTTCATTTCTATGACAATGCTCACTCTTGTGACTACCTGTCTGTCCACTTCTCAGTCTACTTAGCCAGATCATTATCTGCCTCCATCCCTGAATATGCATCCCCTTTCATCTTTTAACAAGTTTTAAGGTGAGCAGGATAACACTTAAACATTATATAATATTAGATGAAAATGTCAACATTAATGCAATTTTGAAACACTAGAAAGTGGGGAAAAATTCATTTAAATGAGCTGCTTTTCATTAATATCTAATTATCATAAAGTATAATAATTATACTTACTATACAGCTCTTTTCCTTTAGGGTGAATCATTAAATACCTGTCAGAATGAATTTTTTGTTAGTTTTGCTTAATTATACCACTAAATTATTCTATATGTTCAACTTTCATGATCAGTTTCACACAAGTAACAAAAATGACTATACCAAAAGTGACTACTCAGACTCAATACTGAAGTATTAAGGGGAAAAGGAAATTTCATGGAGAAGGTAAGAAGGATGAATAGGATTTGAATGGTTGAAGGCTAGAAAAGAGGGTAGTCTAGGCCAAAAAAAGTGCAAAGATATGAAGAATATAAGATGAGGAGACCAGATTGGGAAAAAAAAAAGAATCCATACTGGAAAATAGTAGGAAACTGTAAATAGGCTATATAGAATCAGATTGTAATTGCCTTTTAATGTTAACCTAAGACAATTGTACTTTGTATTAAAGGCAATCAAAACCTCACTACCAGTTCTAAATCTGGAGAACTCTTCTCACCTATGTTACAAAAACATTGTCAAATACATAAAGAACCACTCACCTTGAATATTTCAGCAACATCACCTAATGCTCAATGTGTCCAAACAGAATTCATAATTTCTACACACCCTGAAATCTATTAGCTTTCCTTCCCAACTATCAGTTTCTGTCTATAGAACCACTGCTCTTCCAATCATCTAAGCTAGAAACTTTAAAGTCATCTTGACTTTTTCCCTTTTCTTCATCTCCTACACTTGATGGGTCACCAGGTCCTGTTATTTTTTCCTTAGAATGTCCTCTACTAGGTCATTAGCTCCACCAGAGCAGGAATCATAGAATGTTAGCATTGGGAACCAGCCTTAGAAGTCATATAGACCAAACTCTACCTGAAGGATTATTGCTTTCTAAAATAACCTTGAAAAGTCCTAATGAAACCTCTGTATGAACACTTCCAATAACAGGAAGTTTATCACCTACTGAGGGAGCCCTTTGGGAAAACCCTTTGGGAAAGAATGAATTGCTAGGAAGCTGGCTCTTAGGGTGAGTTAAAATCTATCTTCACTGCCTATTCCTCTTACTGATCTTAGTGCTGCCCTTTAGGTAAAAACAAGTTTAATCCCTTTTTCTAAAGGACAATCCTTCAAATATTTTAAGACAGTGATTACACTCTCTCTAAATCTTTTTTTCTAGGTTAAATATCCTGAGTGCCTTTAACCAATCCTTACATGGCAAAGTTCCCAGTCTTACCATCGTCCTGCTTACTCTCTTAGTTATTCATGTTTGTCAATATCAGTCCTGAAATGTAGATCTCTTGTTTCTGTTTTGAACATTATATTCCAGATGTAATCTAACAAGGGCAGAGATCAGTGAAACTGTCAGCTCCCTCATTTTGGCCACTATAAAATTGTTTTAGTCTTCTTTATATTCGCTATAGTAATTTGAACATAATTGACATCTAAATAGCCTGGGAAAAGTGAGCAGAACCAGAACACTTTATACAATAACAACAATATTATAAATACAAAAGACTATGAAAGACATCAGAATTCTGATCAATGTAATTTTAAACTATTATTCCAGGGGACCAGTGATAACGGTTGTTAATTCTAGACAGAGCCTTAAGATTCATAATGTAACATATATTTTTGGACATGGCTAATGTGGGAAGCTTTTAAATAGTAAAGCAACATAATTCTCATATTGACCATGTCCAGAAATATGTCTCCTTTTGTAATCTCCCAGATCTTTGAGTAACAGAGAATGGTACTGACCCATAAATTCCTATAGGTCACGGAAAGCATTAAGAAAAAGATTGGTATTATACCAAAGGGAAAGCAAAGGAAAGAAGATAGAAGAACACAATCTTCCCCTCTATCTTAGCAGCAATAATCACCAGTGTTTACTATTCCAGAGTCATTCCTGCTTCATTAATTCATTGTCTGGGAGTGGGTGCCTCTGGCTGCTCTGTCTCTGGGCTGACCACCATCAGAATGCATTAATCTGCAACCAGTGATGTCCCACAGTCCCACTCTCAAAGTCAGCTACAAGGAAGTTTCTTATCTCAGGTCCAACAGCACCTAAGTAGTTCAATTTCATTCATGGTGAACAAGGGTTCTGAGTTTCAAGGGATCAGCCTCATCATTGACACTCTCTGTTCTCTGTGTTTTGTCACAAGGCAACCAAGAAGTCTTCTTCAATTATAGGAGGGAAAAGAGAACCCCCAAACTTGCACACACACTCATGCAATCTCATTTCCTTGTCTTCAGTCTTAGAGAAGTTAGGGATAATTTGACTTTGTAACATTTCACAATTCTGTTTCTCCCTCTAGAAGTTTTCAGGGTCCCCTAGCTATAGGGATAAAATAATATGGCAGAAACACATGATGAATTCACAAAGGTATTGTGAGGTTTGTAAAGTGTTTTGGGTACTTTAAAGTGCTAATTTAGTGTCAATGGGCTGGAATCATGCCTCATGCATTTGTGTAGAGGAAGTGCTCAACAAATAATTGCTGGTTGTATTTGTTTTTTACCTCCTTTTTTAATTAGGTTAATGCTATGTACAAAGTAAAGAGTCTGTTAGACACTGAAAGAGATCTTAGATATCGTCTAGTATACTCTATATTCTAAAAATGAGGAAACTGAGACCACCAGAAAGAATCTGATTGCCCAAAGGCACACAGGTAGTTAGGGACAAAATTACCAATAAAACTCAACCCTAATGACTCCCAGATGACTTCTTTTCTACTAATCAGCAATCCAGCTATTAAAGATTGGAAGTAACATAAAAAAGCAATGTTTTATGAGATTAATATGCCCTTTTCCCATGTAATTAGTTTGCTTGCTAGCTATATATACACATTTTTAGCTTGTACAAGTTTGAGGCCCTAAAGAACTTCCATTATTGGGATGAATTTATTATGGCATGATAACCATTGATTATAGTTTGGTATATCCACATTCATGGATAGATTTACCTTGAATAGTTTAACAATTAGCTATACTTTTTTCTTTCAAAAAGTGTTAATTATTTGTAGCTGAATATTGAGAAAGATGGCACCAAACCAACAGTGGCAGTTCAAAAATGCTAATGAATTCTGAAAATCCAAATGAGCCCCCATAATTTATCAGATCCATTTAGTAATATAGTTTTCTTTTTGGCTCAGTGGACAGAATTCCATTATCAGGTATTTTTTAGGGATTTGGAACATGGGGAAATATATTTTGTAAAAAAATCACAGACACACAGACTCACAAAAACAAAGCTTTTTCCTTCTCTTGTAAATTTTTAATCTTCAATTCAGTATTATCCCTTTAGTGATTTTTTCTCAGAAATATGAAAAGTACATTCCAATCTATGAGGACTCACTCAAATCATTTCTTAAGTTAATAGGGATTATGTGATACTATAAGGGAAAAAACACCTCAATTCTTTTTTTTAAAAAATTTCCTTTTTATCCTGAAATCAGCAAATGAGTGGTCACATTCATTGCTCAGTCCTTTAATGACAATATCCTTTTCTCCAATCTTTGTATTACAAATGGGCTTTGAAGTCTCCTGCAGCATGTTATAAGTATTTTGATATTTCCCCAGTCAGAATGGGAGAGAAGCCAACACAAGCTTCCAGGTGCCAATACTACACCTGACAAATTAGCCACACGACTGGAAAAGGGTGGGCCCATCCTCTCCTTCAGGCTTCATTTCCTCTCATTTTCCCATGAACAGGAAGTCATAGGAATGGGGGGAAAAGTCTTTCCTTAAAGACTGTACCATCAAAAGCACTAGGCTTAATAACTCCTTGCAAACAAATAACTTGGAAACAAGTTAAACCTAATTATCAGACTTTTTAATGACTTAAACTCATTGAAGGGTCCAGGATGTTATGATTTGCTTAATAGGGTGGGTGTGGGGGCTATGTGGAGAGTATCCTTACATGTCTGGAATAATATTTAGCTAGTAGTATAGGCATAGCAACCATGGTTCTTACAAGACTTTAAGATCCAGAGGTTGAAGGTCCCTAGGTAAAAGATCATTTAGAAGTCTAAAGTCTCGCTGCTGGATTCATTCTCAATAAAAGACACTTAGAGGACATGATCAGAAAATTGAGCCCCCGTGAATTTTCCATTTTTATACAATGTCTACCTAGCTAAATTTTCTAATTTCAAGAGCCAACTACATCCTTAAGATCACCAACTCAACTCAGTCTTTTAAAGACTGATTTTTCATGGGCTTCAGTCTGCAGAATGAATGCAAGAGAAGTCACCCCAATTTGGCTGTTTGTTTTTCCTAATGGGGCATATGCTATTTTAGTAATCACTATATTATAGTTAATTTTGACTCATATGTATTTATCCCCAAACTATTTCCTACCATTACTACCATTATATTTACATCATTATGTTTTACTATCATTGCCAATAGTGTACAATAAAGACAAAGGATTTATAGAGGAAATACATGAATAGAAAAGTAACACGTTCATAGGTGCTCAGTGGGTGTTTTCCCCAGAACCCCCAAAATATAGAAAACAGATCGAAAGGATGGTCCCCAATATTTTAGATAGATTTTTGGAGAATCTAAAGAAGAATATTGCCCAAGTGTTTCCCAAAGAAAAATGATAGAAATGGGTTCAGATGTACCACTGACGTGAGTACCCACATTAATGAGATTGTAGCGCTATTAATCCAGGACAGTGGGCCTAGAGTCAGGAAGATCTGAGTTCAAGTTCAGACTCTGACAATTATTAGCTGTGTGGCCCTGAGCAACTTACTTTACCCCTATTTGTCTTAATTCCTCACCTATAAAATAGGAGTACATTGGAAAGGAAAATAGCAAACCATTCCAAGATTTCCAAGAAAACCCCATAAAGTGCATGGAGTCACAAAAAGTTGGACAAGACTGAACAACAAAGATCTATTGAAAGACTTTTAAGTTTCTCCCATGTACAATTTATACCATCTATGAGCAATCTATCACAATATCCAGGCCGCCTGAAGTTACAATTGAATTGCTTCTTCATAATTAAAAAAAAAAAAACTATTAAAGTGTTTTAAAAGTGTATTAAAAACCATGCTTTGGGAAGGATTCAAAGTATGAGACACATTTCTTGCCCTAAAGGAGTTTACAATCTAGTTGAAAAGATAGGAGATAGAAAATAATGTTACAAATCAGTAGAACAGTGTCAATTCAGGGATAGAGACCACTAGGACACAGGAATTCCGAAGGAGAGACTTGTGGATTGACTTCTGTATCTGTGTTTCAAAGCAGGAAGAGTACTTTAGAACCTCACCTTTATGGTTAAATCTACATAGACAGACTCAGTTTGACTAAATTCTATTAAAATTTAAAAGATCCCATTTGGTCAAAATTGTAGTTTCTTTGTCTCTATGACTCTACGTATCAGATATGGTTGCATTTTTCACTTTTCAACCATTGGCTTTGACATGGATCAGTAAAGATGTTTTCCCCTATCTTGAAGAGCATTCAGTTCATCCTCTTGTTATGTTTTAAAGACCTTGGTTAATGAACCACCAAGACCTATAGGGAACCTTGCTCCTGTGGAGAAAAGCTTTCCAAAATCTGACACCAAAACCTTTTTTCCCTCTCCTAAGCATGTCTCTATAAATGCTTGGCAGGTACCACATTTCAGTATTTTAAGAGATGAAATCATCTTTTTTTTTTTAGAAAAATTGCACTCACAGCTTTAATCTTATATTTCCATGCATATTGAGTTAAATGTTGTAAAACTATCAATTCTGTCAAAACCTAGCAAAGAGAAAACAAGACACCCTGCAATCTTAATGTCCAAACTGACTAGTGATTATCAGAAATTAAATGTGCAGGAATTCCAAATCTTTTTTTATCTGAGATGTCTAGATAACTTTTGTTTTTCCATAATTGTATGAGGTTTCTACATAGTATTTAAGAATCAATTATATTGCAATTGATGTAATTAACTCTAATAATCCATTAAAAGTCAGTAGGAGGGCTATTCAAGTCAATAGAAAAGAAGTACTATATGATGAAGGTGTTATTAACCTATGCAGAATTTTACCAGACATTTTCTTTTCTTACATAATAAATACACAGTGGTTAGGAAGGCTGTCATTATAATTTAATGTGAACAATGGTCCATCGCTCCTTTCCTGTGCAACCCTTAACTAATTCCATGTACCATGTGCAAGTAAAATGAACCCTTTTCTAATCAGGGTACAGCCATATCAATCATCCATTGCTCCATGATTAATGTCTGAGGTCCTTTCAGGGCTAAGTGGAGGAGAGTTAGGGAATGGCAGAAATGGCATGACTTGCTCCTTCTCCTTCGTGGTTCAACAGTTCTTGGTTTCCAATGGCATACTTAGAAGGATCCTATAATCACAGGTTAAATAGAGCTGGAAGAGATTTCAAAAGTCATTAAGTCCCATAGCTTTAGAGAGATGAGCACATCAAAACCCAGTGACATACCCAGCATTAGACAGTTGGTGAGTGAGAGTAAGGTTTGAACCCGGGTCCTTTGGTTCTACTTAGATATTCTTTCCACCACAAGTAAGAAATACATCAATTTTTTTCCAGAAATATTTAGCACATAGTCACAAGCATTTCTTAAATTCTTTCTGGAGTTCTAATCCTTATCAATTCATATTTCTCCTGCTTACTTTCATCAGTTTTCTACATGTCTACTATATTATTACCACCATTTATATAAAATGTTAAAAATTTAAAAAGCACTTTAGAAATGATATTATTTGATTTTCATAACTGTCCTTTAAGGTAACTGTTTTTATCCCCATTTTACAAATGAGGAAACTGAGACATACAGCAGTTAAATGACTTGACTAGAGTCATACAGCAAGTAAGTATGTGGGGCAAAATTTGGATTTGGGTTTTTCTAACTCTAAATACAGCTCTCTTCACTGCTCCCCTCAGCTGTCTGTCATCTCTTTTTCATTACCCTGTCATCTGTCTCACAGTGTTCTCATTCTTTCTACGCCTTCAAGCAAGGTCAAAAACCTCTGCAAAGCAGTCTAGATAAATCCTAAGATTCCAAGTCAGAGTTTCAAGGGTTTTGTCTACTAGATGTCCTCCCCGCCCATCCACCTATCATTCATCAGAAAAATTGAAGTAAAGAGTGAAAAAAATTCCATCCCACTATCCTGTAAATCTTTATGAAGAGTCTCACCATGTGTGGAAATCACTGTTAAGTGCTGAGGGTACAAAAACAAAAACAGGTAATTCCTGCCTGCAATAAGCTAATATTGGAAGCACATTTCACAGGCAATACAAGCATTCAACATTTGTTTTTTCCAGTGGATAGAGTATATGATTTGGAATCAGGGATCATTTCAAATCCAGCCTCAGATACTTACTAGCTGTGTGACCCTGAGCAAGTCACTTAATCTACTCTGCCTCAGTTTCCTCACCTGTAAAATGAGCCAGAGAAAGAAATGACAAATCACTCCCATAACTCTGCCAAGAAAACCCCAAAGAGGGTTGTAAAGAGTCAGACTCAGTTGAAACAACTCAACCACAAATGACTACAATTGATTACGGTTCAATTTGATTCTTAGCCTGGCCCATGATCAGTGACTACCCACCTCCAACTTTTACACTCATATTGCAAGTCTATACCATTGAAGGAAGTAGAAAAGGCTGTACATGGCTCAGAGCATACCATGCACACAAGTGGAAAAGCAGTCCCCACTGAGTGAGAAGTGTCATTTTCACAAAAAAAGGATAAATATGGGATACAGAAAAGTAGGATGATCTTTTGATGGAAAGCCATCATTTAATGCCTAAATGACATATTTTGAAGGGCTTCCTCCAGAAACAGGGATTTTTAGAAGAAATCAGAACAATGTACTGTCTTTGAAAGGTTCTTTTGGATGTTGGTGACTAGAGTCACTCCCTTGGAGGGCATTTTGTATTTTCAAAGTCACCAGCTATATTCTATATACTTGGAAAAAAGATAAAGAATTTTACTTTTTTAACATACTTTTGACATATTCCAGAAATAAAGTGGAAAGAGCTAGAAGGAGTGACCTATAACTTAGATCTCAAAATCTTTGGGTCTTTTCTCATCCAAAAAAATTAAGAAAACTATTCCAGGGATACCTGAGGATTATGGAGACATGAAAATGAGAGGATAGCAGTGAAAGTGCTTTCTAGAAGTAAAAAGTACTATTGCAATGTCAGTGATTGCTACTCAGGTGCCAAAATGAACTGTCCAAATTGTCCAATCTGGACAATCCATATTGGTTATCTATAATGCCCTGGATTCACCAGATTTAAAAAAAAAAACCCAATAACAACAAAAAGCCTCCACCCTGTGTTTCCCTTGGACTGCCTAGACTTGGCCTCTGGAAAAATCTGTCCGCACTGATGCCTTTTTGGATAAAGATCACATGAGGAGGTCGATATGTCCCCTGAATTACCCTCTCACCCCAGCAGGTGCTCTCTATAAAGCTCCTGGCTCATGCTGCTGCTGCTCTAAGTGCCCCCTCCCAAACCCCTACTTCATCACTACTGAACAGATCTGGAGATAACAGAACATCTGACCCCAACAGTGTTCATGTGATACCTTTGTTCAGTGCTTAATTCACTTGAGAGGGGAAAAAAACCCTCAACCAGGAAATAAATCTTTTACCACTTTTTCACCCTCCCCTCACGTGGAGATCGAATATCACTCTAAAGAACATTCTTGTGGTGTTTCCAGTTCTTTTCCTTTAGGTCTGCAAACAGGAGCAGCCTTTCCAAAGGGAAACTGCTCCCCAGCAGAGTCAGTTCTTCAAAGGGGACTTCTTTGGGCAGGAAAAGGGAATGTCTGATACAGTGGCTGAATAAACAGACTCATCAAGCTGTTTGCCAGATTGGAAAACTAGGCCCTCAGAGCCTGGAGGCAAGCAATCATTCAAGTTATTTGTTTCTGAATTGTCTCTTTCTATCTCTGTCTGTCTCTGTTTCTGATTCTGTCTCTGTCTCTGTCTGTCTCTGTCTCTCCTTCTGTCTGTCTCTGTCTCTCTTTCTCTCTCTTTCTTCTTTCTCTCTCACCTTCATTCTAAGTTTTATACTGTGACCACCGCAGTAAAAATATAAGTATGATTAAGTGATTTTTATTTACACATTCTGTTGGATGTTTTTAAAATCATACATTGTATTCTTCTTTCTGCATAGATGCTTTACTTACTATTGAATATATTCACTGCAACACAAACAAAGTAAAATAAAGATGTGATGTTGAAAACACTGGTTAGGAGGTATGTAGGAACCCAGAAAACTGAAGATGATTTCTGAAGATCATCCCTTCCATACCCCTGTTTCCATGAAAGGTCACAATCTACCCTCAAAAGAGAATTCAATCCTTTCCATTCTTTAATAGGCTTCACTGCCCATATTAATTATTCACTCTACTGTATTAAAATCCATATAGTAGGAAAGATTTTTCAAATGTCTAAACTATATTCTTATATTGTGATTTTCTTTGATATAGTCCTTTGTAGAAATGACTATTTTCTCTCAAGCTAGACATGATTAATATCAAAACTAGAATATTATTTAAATGTCTTGATGCAAGCCATGGCATTGGCTAATGTTCAACATTCATTTGAGAAATCTTCATTTTAATAATTTAGTATCAAGGTTAGGGAAAAAGTTTGAGAGGCAGCATAGCTTATGGATATGGATATGGATAGGACAGTGGGCTTGGAAGACCTAAATTCAAATCCTACCTCCACAACTTCCAACTTTATGATCCTGGGCAATTCACTTAACCACTGTACTTGTTTTCTTGTCTATAAAATGAGGAAGCTGAACGCAATGGCCTCTAAGTTCCCTTCAGCTGTAAATCTGTCAGCCTCTGTCAACATAAAGTTTAAAGTGAGCTGTAAGAATTGAAATATATTCTTTTTTCCATGTAGCATTTTGTCCCTTAGTCTGGGTATTCACTCTGCTGAAGATTTTAATGAATCAGATAATTTGGACATTAGCCAGTTTTAGTCTTAAGCTGTATATACTCATACAAAGACAAAAGACAATTATCTGTTATCTACCTAGTAATAAATTATCAATTTACAAATTTCAGAAAGCGGTTTTAAACCCAACTGACTTACTTTGAGGAACAAAGATCTGGGATTGATCTCACCTCTTTCTCCCCATTTGATTACTATGATCAGTAATGAAAACAAAAACAAAAACAAAAATCCCTTGCTTGAGAAAATGTCTTTAAGAAGGTAAACTGAATATTAGTTTTTAAATTATAGAAACATAACAAAACCTACAAAGATAAAAAGAGTAGTTCCTTTTTAAATAACTTCAGAATATATAAAATGCTTGGGTCTCTAGTTGCCAAGACACACACAAACTATATGAATACAACTATAAAAACACTCTTTATACAAAGACATATCTAAATAATTGAAGAAATATTGTTTACACATAAGGCAAACCAATGTAAAAATAACAAAGACTACCTAAACTACTTATTCAATGGTGTATCAATAAAACTACCAAAGGATTTCTTTATAAAGCTAAAAAATAACAGAATTTATCTGCAGGAACAAAAGGTCAAGAACCTCAAGGAAACAAATGGGGGAAAGTGGCAAGAAAGGAGGTCTAGCAGTGCCAGATTTCAAATTACAAAAGCAGCAATCATTAAAATGATATTTTATACCACATACCAAGAAAAATTGCAAATTTGGATTTTAAAAGGGTTCACATAAAGGGTGACATCATAAACAAATTAGAAAAGCCAAGAAGAAAATGCCTTTCAGATCTATGGCTAGATCATGACCAAACAACAAATGGAGATGATCACAGATAAAATAGACAATTTTGACTATATAAAACTAAAATGTTTTTGCACAAATAAAAGAAATGCAGCTAAAATTAAAGGAAACAGGTAAGTTAGAGAAGAAAATTCTCATAAAGTTTCTCTAATAGAGGGCTCATTTCTGATATTTAGGGAGCTAATTGAAATATATAAGAATAAGAGCCATTCTCCAAGTGATACTCAAAACATATAAACAGACAGCTCTTCAAGGAAGAAAACAAAGATATTTATAACAATACGAAAAAATGCTCCAAATTACTTATAGAGAAATTCAAATTAAATTAATTCTGAAGATCTACCTCACATAATATATTGGCAAAGTTGGCAGAAAAAGAAAATGACAAATGGTGAAGGAGCTGTGGGAACTGAGTATATTAATATACTCTTGGAGGAGCTATGAACTAGTTGAAAGCAATTTAGACCTATGCCCCCAAAGTTACAGAATGTGTATACCATTTAATACAGTGATTCCATTTCTAGATTTTCCACAGATACAAGAAAGAGGTAAAGGACTTATATGTACAAAAATATTTATAGCAGCATTTTTGGGAAATGGGGTGGCAAAAAATTGGAAACTAAGGGAGTATGCCCATCAAGTGGGGGATGGCTGAACAAATGATGGCGTGTGAATGGAATAAGATACTGATGTACTATACGAAATGAAGAAGGGAGGAGTTTCAAGTAAATCTAGAAAAGATATATAGTGACATAAGCAGAACAATTTATGCCATAACAACTACTCTGTAAAGACAAAGAAGTTGGAAAGACTTAAAAACTGATCTTATCTCAATTCTAGGACTTGATAAAATATGTTATCCATCTCCTGACAAGAGAGGTGATTGACCCAATGTACAAATTGAGACATATGGTCTTTGGATATGTCTAATGGGTAAAATTTAATTTGCTTGGCCATGCATATTTGTTATAACACTTTTTTTCCCTTTCTTTTCAATGGGAATGAGGGAAGTGGGAAGCAAAAAAGGATGAAATTTATTGTTTAAACAAAAAAAAAGAATCATTTAAAGGATTTCAATATTAAATTCACCAAGTAACTTTATATCTCTGCTTTACTCACATGAACATGGCATATCAGAATTCACAAAACATTTTCTCCATAGCAATCTTGCAACTTAGTAGCACAAATGTTCCTATCTTCAATTTATGGATGAAGAAACTGAGGCATAAAAAGATCAAATGACTTAAGTCTCAAAGCTAAGATTTAATTCTAAGTGTTCTGATTCCAAAACTAATAGTTTCTCCTTGACAACACAATGCTTTATTTGGCCTGTCTAAATTTCTCATTCTTGTAACTCCAATTCTTCATTGATCTTGACTACCACATAATATCCACAACCCCAATTGACTAGACCAAACTAACATTCTTTGTGTGAAAACACAAGAGACCAATTCTATGATAGGTATAATCAACAGATCCCTAAAAATCATACTTTTCTCTCCTGCTAACTGCTTTTGCTTAATTTGTTTCTATAACTGTCTCAACTATACATGTCTTGCTTATATAGAGATAAACAATACTCTTTAAATCAATTTTGTTTAGTCCATATCCATATGTTGTAGAGACAGCTTTGCTATTTGGTCATTTTTCAGTTGTATCCACTCTTTGTGATCTCATTTGGTGTTTTCTTGGCAAAAATACTAGAGTAATTTACCATTTTCTTCCCTAGTTCATTTTATAGATGGGGAAACTGAGGCAAACAGAGTTAAGTGACTTGCTCAGGTTCACACTAACAAGTATTTGGGGTTGGATTCGAATTCAGAAAGTATTCATGATTCCAGATCTGATCCTCTATTCACTGCGCCACCTAGCTGCGTGAAAAACAGCCTAATAGCAAGGAATAAAAACATCCAAGAGATCTGTATTATAATCTTGACTTTGCTCTTTTATTAGCTGTATTATCTGAATCAAGACATTGGGATTCTCTGAGTCTCATTTTCCTTATCTATATAATGAATGCATTGAAGTTGATGATCTCTCTGCCTATAAAATGCTATATACTTTGTTTTCAACCACTATGAGAACTTGCTGAGAGCTCAGTGGAATCACTTCAAGGATAATCGAGTTAATTCATTAAAATAACTGCAATAACTGGACAGTGTACTAATCCCATAAACTGCTCAGTGATCAGCTATTGAGTTAGCCAAAACAAACTTAAAAAAAACAAAAACAAATTTACTTTTTTGTTGATTCAGTTTAGTTATACAGACACAGCCTAGGACTATGTCTAATAAGAAGCAAACATCTGGAAGAAAAGTGAAAAATTATTTTAATTATACTAATGCTTCCCTGCCCAACATTTGCATTTTAGAATTATCTTCATGATGAATTGCATATTTCCAATTTTCCCCATGTAACAACCTGGGTATAACTACAATTATGAATAACCTAAAATGTGGAGAAAAAAGAGGTCAATGACTATGGTTAGTTGGCAAGCCTCCCCAATGGTGTACCTCTTCTTCATTGTGCATGCATGCCATAGGTGCTCAGTTATGCAACTCGAGGTATAAACAGCCCCTCAGAAACACTGGAGGGACAAGGTGGGAGACATTTGTGTTACCTTTGCCCAGGCTTTATTTGTTCTGAAGATTGAGAACTTTGATATTCCTTACTCAACCAGGCACTGCACACAAACAGGAAATTCCCTTAAAACTCTCTGTCCCACTGGGAACCCCCCCCAAAAAAAACAGACATAAATCCACAATCACAATCAACACCAGCATTTGCTACTCTTAAAAATAAGCAACTATTCAGTATACTATAATAAAAGAAATGTTGACTTGGACTTAGGTAGAGCCCACCTTAAGGTGATATCTTACTGTGATATCTCTCCCTTTCTACCTAGAAAATCTTTCTCCTCCTCTACTTAATCTCTATTAAGATCCTTTTCTTCCTTCCAGGTTCAAATCAAGTGCTCTGTCTACCATAAAACTTTCCCACATTACACAACTCAGTAGTGAAACTTCCTAAAAAGTTTTGAATTCGGCATGCTTTTATTTGGCATCTACTATGTGGAAAGCACTATGGAAGCTACTGAGGAAACAAAACCCCAGATCAAACAGGCTTATTAAGGATCTTGCTGCACTTAAATATTTTTTGAATTAAATGTAATGCAATACTCATGGATTTCTATCAATCCATTCTGGAGCTACAATGGGGGTTAGAGAAGCAGCTCATTGCCAAAGAATAATTCATCTAATCCCAGATTCTTAAACTGTGGGTCAAGATCTCATATGGGGTTTCATAATTGAATGTGAGCATTGCAAAATTATTATTTATTATCAATTAATGTTTGATTTGTATACCTACTTCAAATACCTATATATCCAGGGTCATGTCAAAATTTCTTGAACAAGAATGACAAAAGGGAAGCAGTGTTTGAGTGAAAAGCAGTGAAAAGAACTGGGATTCAGTAGGCTGATTTCAGAGAGGTCTGGAGAAACTTACATAAGCTGATGCTAACTGAAGTGAGTAGAACCAAGAGGACAATGTACACAGCAACAAGATTATGTGATGATCAACTGTGATGCACTTGGCTCTTTTCAACAATGGGGTGATTCAAGGCAATTCCAATAGATTTGTGATGGAGAAAGGCATCTCTATCCAGAGAGAAGAAGGTGGAGACTGAATATGGATTAAAAGCATAGTATTTTCACCTTTTTTGTTGTTATTTGCTTGTTTTTTTCTCTTCTTGTGTTTTCCCCTTTAATCTGATTTTTCTTGCACAGCATGACAAATATGAAAATTTGTTTAGAAGAATTGCACTTGTATAAAATCTGTATCAGGTTGTTTGCTGTTTAGAAGAAGAAGAGGTGAAGAGGGAGAGAGAAAAATGTGGAACCCAAGATTTTACAAAAATGAATGTTGAAAACTAACTTTGTATGTATTTGGAAAAATAAAATTCTATTTATTTAAAAAAAATCCTGGGATTCTGGCTCTGTGATCTTAGATAAGTCCCTTCATCTTTCTGAGGCCCAGTTTCTTCATCTATAAAAGGATTCAATTTAAAGATATTAAAGATTTAATTTAAAGATTTAAAGATATAGAACTGGAAAGGAACTCTGAGGCTAATTAGTCCAACTCCTTCACTCACTTTTTACAGATGAGGAAATTAATGGTCAGGGAGATCAGGAAATTTGCCTCTGATTTATGGAGGTATCACAGATTGGGCATAGGGCAGTACCCAGGAGTCCATATGCAGTTTCATAAATAAATATGTCTTCCGGGGACTGAAAAAAATAAATGTATCTCATACGTATACACATGAATCAAACACCAAACTGGTTCTATTTGCTAAGATTTGGGAGGACCTTTCAATGATACAGATTGATACCCATCCTGGGAGGACTATGAATCTTATAAGACACTCATCCATATCTTCCCAAAAGTTTGCCATAATAGAGCTTTATAATCTATTGGAAGCCTTTCTGATCTCACAAGGGTAAATTCTGACTGCCTGTCATCCTTCACTCTCTCCATGTGAGTAGCCTATTTTCTCCTATTTGTTACACTTGATGCTTTTTTTTTTAAACTATTGTTCATCTTTGGAATATCCTGTTAGTTATATGTTACATCCTGCTTATGCTTACCGTGTGCTTGTTCATGGCTCTTAGGATGTGGTTCGTCTTTGGCTCTTCAGAAAGAATGTTATTCCAGTTCTCATTGTCAGACAATGATAAAATGTTTGTATTGAAAAAAATGAATGGTTGGTGTTATGGGAAGATTGAGGTCAGTAAAAGTCTTAGCACTTTTCTGAAAGCAACATAACCTCTCTCTTCCTCCTTCTAACACCAGATCCAGTCCATGTAATGTCTAGTTAGACATACAGCTGGATAAGTTCTATGAGGTGTCTATTTAGATGCATCTTGAAATCTGAGCAATGGACATTCTTTATCCATTTAGTCTTTCCTACAGGGATTGACTGCTCAAGCTCCTTTGAGATTTTCATTTCTCTTTCTGGATCTCTGCAATATCTTGGGGTTTGAGGGAAGCATCAAATTGGGAAATCATCTTTACATTTAATGGTTCTGATAAAGGCCTCATTTCTAAAATTTATAGAGAATTGTCTCGTATACATAAGAATTCAAGCCACTCTTCAATAGATAAGTGGTCAAGGGATATGAACAGACAATTTTCAGATGATGAAATTGAAACCATCTGTAGTCATATGAAAAGTTGCTCCAAATCACTATTGATCAGAGAAATGCAAATTAAGACAACTCTGAGATACCACTACACACCTGTCAGATTGGCTAAAATGACAGGAAAAGATAATGACGAATGTTGGAGGGGATGTGGGAAAACTGGAACACTGATACATTGTTGGTGGAACTGTGAACAGATCCAACCATTCTGGAGAGCAACTTGGAACTATGCCCAAAAAGTTGTCAAACTGTGCATACCCTTTGACCCAGCAGTGTTTCTACTGGGCCTATATCCCAAAGAGATCTTAGAGGAGGGAAAGGGACCCACATGTGCAAGAATGTTTGTGGCAGCCCTTTTTGTAGTGTCTAGAAACTGGAAACTGAAGGGATGCCCATCAATTGGAGAGTGGCTGAATAAATTATGGTATATGAATGTTATGGAATATTATTGCTCTGTAAGAAACGACCAGCAGGACGATTTCAGAGAGGCCTGGAGAGACTTGCATGAACTGATGCTGAGTGAAACGAGCAGAACCAGGAGATCATCATACACAGCAACAACAGTATTACATGATGATCAATTCTTATGGACATGGCTCTCTGCAACAAAGAATTGTCTCAAACCAGTTCCAATTGTTCACTGAAGAAAACCATATACACCCAGAGAGAGGGAAATAAAATATGGACCACAACGTAACATTTTCATGATCTCTACTGACATTTGTTTGCATTGTGTTGCCTTTCTCTGATTCTTTTTTTTTCTTGTAGATAGGATTTTTCTTGCATAACTTCTCAAGCATTTCAACATTATTAGCATGTAGTGGACTTCCTGCCATCTAGGGGAGGGGAGGGGACTGGGTGTAAAATTTGTAATGGAAAGCTTTGTAAAGATCAACGTTGGGGAACTACCCATACATATGTTATACAAATAAAAAGCTTCAATAAAAAAAATATATCTTGGGGTTTGATACAATCAACTTATCTACAAAGAGGTGTATCTGGAAGACCTAGCTAGCCATGGGGCACCTGGATACCTTGAAGAACATCCCCTGTCACAATAGCAAATATTTTTGACAAGCATACATTTCTCTTTTTTGAATGTCTTGTGTGGCACTTATTATCAGAATTTTCTTGAATAGTTATCTATATTGTTATATATTCTAAGGACTATTGAATGTTTTTGGAAAATGAAATGAAGACACCTTGCTATAAATATATCCCATAAGGCAGTATTTTACTCCCACCAAGTCAAAAGCTTCTTTGTAATAAAATAATAATAATAATAATACAATGACATCTTATAAAAGCTACATCTTTCAGTTAACTGTGAGATAGTAAGAATGTAGTCCATTGATGAATATCACTTGCCAACAGTTTGCTAATAATATAGTTATTAATATTGATTTAAGTAACATTTCATTCAATTTTGTATAGATGTAGTCATGATTAGTAAAATGCAAATGAAAAACATTGCAAAGTTTCTTAATAGTTGATCATCATGTATGGCTTTAACCATAGATAAGAGTTATAAATCTTATCATATGAGGATCTATTGCTTTTTAAAAGTAAATATAGGGTAAAAAACTGATAACACCAAAACTAGATCAAAAGGCATGGTATGGCAGAAAATAGAGAGGATTGTTTCACATGTGTGAAGCAATAAAAATAAAGGCAAAGAAGTAGAAATTAGTTAGACACATAAGGAAAAAGAGAAAATATTAGCTAGACAAACAAAGAAACAATATTTGGGGATAAAGGGATTATATAGCAGAAATCAAGGAATGAGGGTACAATTGATGAAATGACAGATCATCATATTTGAAGAGTCATAATGATCATTCACATTAATCTGATACTTTATTTTTACAAAGTGTTTCCTCATTACTTTATTTTTACAAAGCATTTCCTCACCATGACTCTAGGAGATAGACAGGGAGAGTATTATTATCTCCATTTTACAGATGAGAAAACGGAGACTCAAAGAACGTAAGTGACTTTCCTGGCAATAAATTCCATCAGAACTTGCATTAGACCCCACATTTCTCCTAACTCCAAGTCCAAAGATTATAAAATCATTGCATCTTGAAGCTAGAGCTAAAATGTATATCAAAAGCCATCTTGTTTAAGCTATTCATTTTACAGATGAGAAAACTGGGATCCACAGTGATTAAGGGTTCATGTGGAAGGTACCAGTTGAGCTACATTCTGATAAAACAGAGAAGTACCTCCCAGTATACCCAATATAATGACACAGAAATGGAAGATGAGGGACTATATGTGAGAAACAGAGAGGAGGATAGTTTGGCTGAATTGTAGAGTGTGGGATAGAGAAATAATACATCATGAGGCTGGAAAGATAAATGATTGTGGAGAGCTATAAAGCCTAAACAGAAGACTTTTTATTTGATCCCAGAAATAATAGGGAACCACTGGAGTTGATTAAGGACAGGAGTAATCTGCACTTAAAGAACATTACTTTAGTAGTGTGTAAGATGGACCAGAGTGAGGAAAGTCTTGAAGGGGAAAAATCAGAAAGTTATAGCAATAATAATCTAGGTAAGAGGTGAGGAGGAGTTGTGAATGTAGAAAGAAGGAATCAAATGCAAGTGGCGCGCTACCAGTGTCAGTTTAGTGATGAAGGTAGTCAGATTGCTCATGGCTTAAGAAGAAGTGAGAAAGGAGAGAAAGTGGAGACAATTTATATATGAGTTTTGTTGAGAAAAGGAGGGGAGACAGAGGATGACATCTCAAGGGGATGATAGGATGTTTGAGGATGGAAGAGACTCAATGTCAGAAGTCGGTAAAGAAGGAAGCAGAAGGTGAAGTTGAAGATGAAATAGAAGGAGATAATAGAGTGGACAGTATGCTGGAGAAGAAAGAAGGGAATGGGATAAAGGGTGTCTGTAGAGAAGATATGGAATATCTTAAATGGAGAATGAGATAGGAAATAAGTAAGGGAAAAATAAAAGGATTGCCTTGCTGCAGTGAATTCATAGAATCAAAGAATTTTAAAGTTGAGAAGGGTCTCAACAACCATGTTGTCTAATCCATATAGTAAAGAAATATTTACTATAAAATAACCAACAAGATGGATAATGAGACTTGATCCAATCAGCATAGCAGACTTCCTCCAATTCTGGTCAGTAGCTCATGTGTAGGAGCAGTAAAAGTGGGAGTAGGAATAATCCAAAGATAAAATTTGGCAAGATCCTAGGAATTCTAGGGATTGGAGATAAAAATAAGGGAGAATAAGAAGTATAGGAGTAGTGAGACATAGAGAGAAATGGAATGAATGCCAATATTTTTATTAAAGAAGTGGAATATTTGTGGGTATTTATGAGATCTAAACAATGGCTATCCCTGGGTCTGGCTGAGGTGAAACAAAGGATGAAGCAATGGAATTTAAGGAAACTGAAAAATTAGGAGGTTAGGGAATTTAAGGAGCTTATGAAGTTCCTTAATATAAGGACAAGGCAGTTAAGTGGTGGAGTAGATGAAATGCTGGACCTGAAGTCAGGAAAACTTATCTTTGTGAGTTACCTCACACACTTGTCAGCTATGTGACCCTGGGCAAGTCACTTAAAATTAGCCCTGTTTGCCTCAGTTTTTGCATCTGTTAAAATGAACTAGAGAAGGAAATGGAAAACTACTCCGGTATCTTTACCAAGCAAAACTCAAATGGGGTCACAAAGAGTCAAACATGACTGAAAATGATTGAACAACAAAAGTATATGGCCAAGTTGGGGAGCATAAGATGGTAAGCCAGGTGCTGAATTCTTTGACAAAACAGGAAGAAAGATCTAGGGATCTAAGCAAAATAACTACCATGACTTGGAGCGGGTATAAAATTTTAATCCAGTGAGCTTCAAAGAAGAGCCTGCTGACTTATGGTCATAAAATAAAGAGAGCAGCAAAAGTAGAGGGAGGAGAGTAGTAAAAGGAAAGGAAGAGAGGGAGGGAGAGGGAAGGAGGGAGGGAAAGAGGAAAGGAGAAGGAGAGGGAGAAGGAGAGGGAGAAAGGCAGAAATAGAGGGAAAGAGAGGAAGCCAAGAATACAATTAATCCCCTTTAGGACCATGAAGGCAGGATTTATGTAAAATATAGCCAGCTCTGGAAAGAATAACTATTAATTAAGTGTTGTCAAAGAGTCCCACTAGAAGATGAAATGAATGTAAGAGAAAAGTTTCTTAATGAAGATGGTTTTTTACTATAAAACAGAAATTCCAGAGAGTACAAAATCAAGGAGAGATTTGAACCCAGTTTCTCTTAGCTCCATAGCTAGTAATCTTTCCACTATACCACAACAATTCAAACAAAAGATACATTTTGGTTTAGAATCTCCATAAAACTGAAATACCAATATCTCTTTTTAAAACTTGATTTTAAGAAAAAATGTAGCTACTGAGTGTGCAGGTAAGGACCTAGCCTGTTGTATAGACTGGCAGAGGGTACAATGTGATCCTTGCTTCATAGCCCAGACCTTGTCAAGTACACCTCTAGGGATTCTGTCTGTTCTTAGGCCTTTCCAGGCTGTGACCTTTGCAGCCAAAATGTCAAGGTATCTCTTGTGTCATCGTGAGCCCCCCTGTAACTGTACCACCAGAATGGACACACACAGTGCCAAGAATGATAAGACAAGAGAACTGCTGAACAGCACCACTTCTGCTGCCAACATTCCTGTCCTGAAATCTCCCTATACTTAGTCAACTCAGCTCACTCCATGTTTGCCTGTGAGAGGAAGTGGAGAGTTGAGGCAATTAGACAGATAATTCTAGTCGGAAGAAAAAAAAAAGCTGCTGCAGAGAGAAATGTGAAAGTTTGGAATCTGAGCCCTCTGGTTTCCACTGACAATCTGCTGTATTGTTTTGTAATTGTTCTCATGGTGTTTTATCTGTGTATGTTCTATCTTTACAATTAGGTAATAGTTCTTTGAAGATGAGACTTGCCTCTTCCGTAATGTTTTATTAGGAGTCTGCCATTGCAAACCACCATTTTAGGTGGAAAATGAAATGGAAAGGAAAAATAAAAAACAATTCTAGTCTTTAATTTACCAAAATTCTACTGGGGAATACAATATGTAAACAGATAAGTGAGTATATGACAATTTGAGAAGGAAAGAGGGAATACTGAAAATTAAGGGAATGAGAAAAGACCTCTCCTTGAAGAGAGCACCTGAGCTGATCCCAAGTGATTCCAAGAGGCACACATGAAGAGGCAGTGGTCTAGTGCCCAGTTCTTAAATTGTGGTTCACAACCTATTATGGGGTCTTGTAACCGAAATGTGGAGGTCGTGAAATTATGATTTAAACTTACTAAATGTTTAATTTGTGTGTCTTTCTTATATATCTGAGGTCACATAAAAATTTCTTGCATGAAAAGGGGTCATGAATGAAAAAAGTCTAAGAGGCCCTAATATTGGTCTCAGATGTTCTTTCCACTCTGAATCTATGTTTCTATGATAGGTCAATTTGAATAGGAATCCTTACTCAAAAAATTCTTTTAAATTAATAATAGATCAATATCTCATTTCTTTTTATCCAGGGACATTTGGTTAAAAATAAGCATTTATTAAATGCCTTATGTTCCAGGAATTATAAGAAGTCATGGGGATTTGAAGAAAGGTAAAAGCCCTGACTTCAAGTAGTTCACAATATAATGATGGAGACAATGGACAAACAACCATGTACAAATAAACTATATAGAAGTTTTATAGGAAATAATCAACAAAGGTAAGGCAAGAGATGAAATAAGGGAGAGTGTTCTACACATGGAGCAGAACCAAAGAAAATGCTTAGAGCTGAAAAATGGAGTGTCTTGCTTGGGGAACATCAAAGAGTATTTGTGGGAGGAAAATCAGGAAGTTGGCTATTCAATTGCCCAGGTGCATAGAGATGGGGATCTCTACTAGGATGATGTGATGGCAGTGTCAGAGGAAAGAAAGGGACAGATTTGAGAAATGTGGCAAAGGTGAAATTAACAGATCTTGGCAACATAATGGATATGGAAGAGAGTGGGATAAGATAGAGCACAAATGTATTCATTTTTCATACTAATTCCCATGCAGTGAATAAGATTACTACAAAGTGCATTCAGTTCAGTCATTTAGATGATCCCAAAGACTAATCAAGAGTTTCTCTCTCTCTCCCCCTCTCTCTCTCTCTCTCTCTCTCTCTCTCTCTCTCTCTCTCTCTCTCTTTTTCTCTCTCTCAGGTCTTTGGACGTTAAGACTGTCAAGAAAAACAATTTAACCACAGATTAAAAGGAAGATTTCATGGACTGACCTATGTTACATAACTATAAAGGTTATATTGACAAAAACAAAATGAATCTAGGAAATTTAGGCTTGTAATACAGGTATAAGCCAATATTCCTAGGAATACTTTCCTGATGTCCCTAGTAAATAATACTCTCTCCTTATCAACTTATGTCATATTTATTTATCTTCTTACTATATGCTCCAGTAATATTATAGCTCATATTTGAATAGTTCAAATTTACATAGTGCTTTCAAATTTTGCAAGGATTTCACCTATATCATGCTTCATAAGGAACATGCTGTTATCATCATCCCCATTTTAAAAATGAGAAAAAAAAACTGATGTTGAAAGAAATTTAAGTGAGTTTCCAGGGAATCATATGACTTGTGAATTTCTAGGCATTTTAAACAATTTTTTTCCTCTCTTTGTATCCCCAATGCCAGATAGGTATTTACATTATAGATGAGAAGGAGGAGGGGAGAGAGAGAGAAAGACAGAGACAGAGACAGAGAGAGAAGAGGAGAGGACAGAGGGAGAGACAGAGAGACAGAGAGAAAGATAAAAGAGAGGGGGAAAGAGAGAGGGGTGAGAAGGGCGAAGGAGAGTTAGATTTGTGGAGGGCATGAAATTTTGCAGTTTTATCAATTATCCTAACCAGGAGATTGATCTGTGTTCCACTTTCCTTCTTACCCATCAAATTAAAAAGTGTGTTTGGATTCTATGTGCAGAGCTAGAAAAAGACTATCTCACTAACAATGGAGAAGAATCCTCTGCAACAAAGGGTGATGGAGCCTTTTTTTTTTTTTGATGAAAGCTGAAAATGGTCATTATCTCTGTTGTTTTGATTTTTTTAAATAGACTTTGACCCAGCTAGTGTTGTGCAAAACAACTAAATATAACCAGAACCCAGGGAAAACAGAGAAGCTAAGAACTAAGCTCTCTTAGCAGCTAATTGTGTTATTGTGCACACTGCACACTTCAACTAGATATGGACACTACTTAAAAGGTGTGCTTTTTTAAAGGTCTAGTTAATAGTCTGATCTATATCTTGGTTCTTTGATAGCCATAAATAAGCCTGAATAACATGTCCTTTATGCATATCCTAAGCATGATAGACTTCCATTTATTCAGATATGTCATAAAGAAAAGCATTAAAACTAGCCATGTAAATTATTTATTAAATTTATTTTTAAAGAGATAGATTTAATTTCCCTCCATAGTTTAACTTGGCACCTATCCTTATCATTCAATATCAAAACAAACATGGATCTGATTTTCCCTTCCCTAAGGGCTTATCTCTCTTTTGATTGGACAGTTTCTGTTCTTAGAATGAAAACTGATCCAATCACCTCTCTTCCTTCATACATTTTCTCTCTTCTCAGCCCTCGTTGGAAATCACACTCATTGTCATAGAAATTTTAATAAATCACAAAATTCTACTGATGTTCTGAAAAACCTAGTGGATCAAAGAATGAAACCTTGAACTTAGATCTAGACAGTTTTAAGAGCAGAGCTTGAAGATATCTAATCAATTTAGGAGGTTGAGACAGACAAACTAGGTACTTTAGGTTAAGAAAAAGTTCTCTGAGCTGACTGCCTTCATAGGTGGAATGAAACCAACAATTGCCACAACTTCTCTCCTTTCATGTTATATAGACAGAGAACTACAGTCTGAGAGTAAGAGCTATTAGCAAAAGTAAATAGCCTTTTTCCATATTCACTGAAATCAATATAAAAGAAAATGAGATTAAAGTATAGCTGAAGGTATTTAAACTGGAAGTTGGAAAGATATCCTGACTGTGGGTCCTGGCACCTCAGAATTCATAACTTGTTCATAAAGAGATTGAATTGGCCTGTTTTCTGTTCTCATATGATTTGCTTTTCATGACAAAGTAGAATAATGTGAAAGCTCTAAATATATTTTCTGGGATTAAAAGAAAGGGGCAGTTTATCTCTTTTCTTTACCCCTTTTTTGAACAGATACAACTTGTCTTCCCCTTCTACAAGTAGAATGAAGGCTCTGTGAGGGCAGGAGCTATTTCTGTTCAGCCTTTTTATACTAAACACCTAATTCAGTGATGAGTGCATTATTTTAGGGAGGTATGGAAAAGAGGATGAGGGGAAACACTGACAAGTGACTTTATCTGTATGAGAAAATCCTTTTGTGGAAATTCATTCTATTGATATATATCAGTCAGCTACATATAATTTATGGTATTTTGGTCTTAATAGTCTTAGATCATTAAGAGGATAAATGACAACAGCTGATAAGACTGAACCTAAAACTAGTTCTTCCTAATTGCAAGGGTAATACTTTATTAAATTGTTTTCCTTTCTTTTTTTGTGAGGCAATATGGGATTCAGTGAGTTGTCTGGGATCAACCAGCTAGTAAATTTTAAGTATCTAAAGCCCAACTTGAACTCAGGTCCTCCCAAATCCAGCTCTGGTATTCTAGCCACTGCATCATCTAACTGCCCTCCTTTATTAATTTTCTTGCCTTGACTATAGTAGATACTTGATAAATGCTGATTAAATTGGATTGGAATTTCCTTCCCCTTTCCCTAATATTATTTCCTCTCCTTTCCTTGATTTTCTACTTTCCATCCCCCAAAGTTCCAAATAGCAAGTGGTTGAAGAAAAGAAGTATAAACTATTGGGTTGGAGTTGGAGGGGAATCCATTTCAGTCTTCTTTTTACCTCAAATCTTACATTAGTTCTTTTGATATGATAGAATAAATTGATTGGGAGGACAAAGGAAGAATGAATGTAAAGTCAATGCAAGCGTAGTAAGACAAAAAAGTTTAAAGATGAACTTATTCTGTTAGCTATTTCATGTATTCTAAAATACAATTTTTCATGCTTTGTGATAATTTTTGGGGAAAAGTTCAAGTTGGTGAATTGAAGGGGCAATATTGCATCTAGATATTACTGTGTAATTATAAGTCACTTAACTCCTATGAATCGCAGTGCTCTCATCTATAAAATGGGGATAATATTTGAATTATCTAATTCACAGGGCTGTTGCAAAGTAAATAGTTTTCACACCTTCAAGCACCATACAAAAATGAGTTGCTATTTAATAATTAGTAGAACAAACTTCTTGTTGAATATAAGGGACTAAGTAAAGTGTTTGTGATAATTGTCAATTATTGTAAGACTTGTATATTGATGGAATTTGAAGGATAATAGGAACTTCCCACTCTGAAATGTACTATTTATTTTGTCTTTGGGAAACTAAAAAGCAAAAGTGTTCATTTTAAGCATAGAATATTTAATTCTTATGCATTAACTTTTCAATGGATCCATCATCTAATCTTTGTAGATACTGCCCTATTAGTGCCTCTAGCAACCTGTCCATACTGCCACATCCTGGGTCACTCTTAACTGTATCCTCCTATTAAATCCTTCACAGGGAACCTACTTAATGCAATGGGGGCCTTCCTCTAAATCTCTTGATATTACTTAGGTATGAAAGCAATATTTGGAGAAAGAGAGAAAAAAAGAGTGAGAGAGAGAGACAGAGAGAAGAGTGAGAGAGAGACAAAGAGAGAGAGAGAGAGACAGAGAGAAGAGTGAGAGAGAGACAAAGAGAGAGAGAGAGAGAGAGAGAGAGAGAGAGAGAGAGAGAGAGAGAAAGAGAGAGAGAGAGTATGCATGCCCATGCCTGAGCCTGCCTTAAATCTCACTCCAAGTAGTCAGGTGGCACAGTTGATAGAGTGCTAAGCCTAAAGTCAAGGAGATTGATCTCCCTGAGTTCAAATTTACCCTCAGGTACTTTCTAGCTGTGTGAGCTTGGGCAAGTCCATTACCTGTTTGCCTCAGTTTCTCTCATGTATAAAATGATCTGGAGAAGGAAATGGCAAACTACTCCAGTATCTCAGCCAAGAAAACCCCAAATGGGGTCATGAAGAATTAGACAGGACTCAACAGCAACATCTCATTATATGATCAATTCAAATCTTTTCTAGTCAATCTTTTTTTAATATTTTATTACATTTCTTTGCATTCAAGTTATCTTTAGCAATATGTTGCAGCCTATTTTTACCCACTATGCATCTCTTTATATTGCCATTTTGGTGCCATTTTGTCATTTCAATATCTGTAGCAACATTACATAGCATTACCAAAACAATATTAAGAGTTCAAAACATGAATTTTGGTTTAAAGGAAAAATTTGGGATCAGTGACACCATTATTACAGTTTTTGCTATGTGAAAGATTCCTACACTGTCCTAGGAAAAGTCAGTGAACATGAGGTAAACATTACTTTCCTCGCCACTACTGACCAATCAGAGCCTATGTGTCGTTATCCTATGGACCCTATTTAAGAATGAGTCTTCAGCTTTTCTCCAAAGAATTCTGACTCCTATGGTTTGGTAAGGTCCCCCAGTGAAATCAATCTGAGTCAATAAAAGACCAGAATATTGTGGAGTTAGATATAAGAATTTGATTTATATGTATAAAGAAGATGAGTCCCTCCAAATTTCACTTAACAATGCCATTACCCAAGAAAATATCTGTTCTCCTCCCATAAGGCTATAAGGCTTTGGGTGATCTGAGATACCTGGAAATGATATTGAAATCTTGAAGCCAAACAGATTATCTGGAATGTTTTGGAGCTCAAAATTACCTCCTGTCTGCAGGCTAGGTCACCTTACAATGAAAGCATTAAAGAACTGCTTGGAAGTTGAGACATAATCAAGTAGGTGGGAAACAAAAATGAGACGAAACAAGAAATTGAGTGGTTGAAATAAAACTCATTTGTTATACAAGCTTTGCTATAATACACAAAATATTAATAAAATGGATGGGAAATTAAAAAAATTTCTTCAATATTAATATGGGTTATATGGTAATTAATATTATAATATAATAATTAACAGAGGTAATACAGATAATTTTTCTTTCCCCACATTATGGGGGTTATGGATTATTTCAAAGTCCTGGCCCAACTTCTCTTAACAGCCCAAATGTGGAAGTTTTGGATGCTCCTAGCTTGTACTCAGAATACTCCCTTAAACATTTCTCTCTCACCAGACCAGAAGGGTTTCCAGTGCCAAGGAGCTCTTCTGTCCTATTGAAAGCAGAGAATGGTTTCCTCTGCAATAAGTACAAAGAGCAAGCAAATTTAGTCAGTTTATGCAAAACACAAAATGGCATCTGCCATCTGGAAATGCACACAAAAGCCATGGGCAGTCAAACCCTTTTCAAGACTTTGGCATCTAAAATTTACATTTTTTTTAAGTCTTAAAGGTCCATGTGAACTCCCAGCTTCATTAAAATGGAATTTCCCCCTCCCCCTATTGCCCTTCCTAAAAACCCTCCCCCCTCAAAAAAAAAAAAAAGTCTTTCCACATTAATGCTCCTTCACAAAGGCCTAAATATCCCTGAGAATAAAGAATAGATATTAGGCCTGAGGATTTTTTTTAAAAGAGAACAGGGAAAACAATGTACAAGCTATCTTTTTGCACTTGTATTTTTTTTATTAAAAATACGTTTTTTCTTCATCTACTTTCATGTAGCAGGAACCAACACAGTGGCAAAAATATGGGATGAGATGGGGCAGAAAATAATGGTTTCTGATGATACTCCTTTGATCGTATATATTCAACTTTGTTTAAGTTGCTTCTTTGTCTTAAAGACTGCGAAGTATAAGATGCTAATGCATATAGGTCATCACTTTAGACTTTACAGGAGTTTTTAATGATTCTTGTATGTCCTGGATCCCCTGGTAAAGCCTGGGGTCCCCTTCTCAGAATGTTTTTAAATGCATAAAATGAAATAAGACTGAAAAAAGGAAATCTATTACATGGAAATATATTTTAAATTCACATACCCCAGGATAACACCTATATATAACCCCTCAGAAAATTCCAATTCTTGCATATACAGCCTGTCCTGATGAGTTTTTAATCATATATTCCTAGAAGGCAGATTTTCAAGTATTTGCTTAACTTGCATTACAAAGCAGTCTAATGATGGAAGCATAGAGCTTCCATCACAAAAGAAAAATAGCAGGATATCAATTTATTCAAGGACCATTTCCACCTGAACTTCATTGAATTAGAAGGTAGGGATATATTGATATAAAAATCTCTTGGATTAGGAACTGACTCAACCAGTCCAGGAAGGTGGTACCATGGATAGAGCCCTAGGCCTCCAGATACTTAGGAGCTGGGGTGACCTGTTCATTTCACCTTTTCTTCACTCAGTTTCCTCAACTGTAAAATGGAGAGAATTAAGAACACCTTCCTTGCAGAGTTGTGAGATATTTGTGAAGTGCTTAGTATAGTGCTTATCATATAGTAGAGATTGAATAAAAGTTTTAGTTACCTAGAGCAATGGAAGGGTCACATAGCCAGTATATATCAGAAGCAAGATGGGGATCTGGATCTTCCTGATTCAAAGCAAGGCTCTTTATTTATTATTCTAGACTGCCAGACTAGATCAGAAAAAATGAGGTGATATTAACAGCCTAGTCTATATTATATGAACTAAGGTAGTATTAAGGGGAGTGAATAAGCATTTATTAAGTGCCTACTATGTCCTAATCACTTATCAAATATTATCCCATTTTATCTTTTTAACAACCCTGAGAGACAGGTGTTTTTCCCTTTTTATAGTTGAGAAAACTGAGGTATACAGAGATTAAGTCACCTGCCCATAGTTGGCAACATAGCTAGTATGTTTCTGAACTAGATTTGAATTCAAGTCTTTCTGACTCCAGACTTAGTACTCTATCCCCTGCTCCATTTAGCTACAGAGAATGGGAGAGATGTAAGGATATTATGAAGATAGAATCCATAGATATTTGTTCCTGACTGGATGTGAGTGACAAAAAAGAAGAATCAGGATTTTCATGTCATTAAAAAAGTAATGACATTAGGAGCAAAAATTAAGTTGAGGAGAAAGGAAGCGAGGATGAACCCTATTTTTTACACACTGAATCTGAAGCATCAGATGGATATGCAAAAGAAGAGATCCCACAGATATTTGAAAATGTTGAACTGGGTTATAGGTTGAGGGTATAGAGATTTAGAACCTTCTTTATAGAAGTGATCACTGAAAGTATGAGAGTGAATATGATTACTATTGGAGAAACAATCAAAGTAATATGACATATAGGAAAAAGCAATGGGCTTCAAGCCCAGTATATGGGACCAGCATTTGAACTTGAATTTAAATAATAAAAAGTTAGACATATGGACAGGTAGACAGATTAGTAGAAGAATAAACAAATAAATAAATGGATAATATAATAGCTAATATTTATATAGAACTTATTAGGTGCCAGGCCCTATGCTAAGGATTTATAATTATTTCATATTATCCTCATAATAATGCTGCAATATAGGTGCTATTAAACAAGCAAATGGATGGCTAGGTAGATAGATAGATGATAGATAGCTATAGATGGATAGAATATATTAGCACTTTTTTTTTTTTGCAGTTTTGCAAAGTGCTTCTATACCTATTAGCTGTGTGCCCATGGCCAAACTTATTTAATTTTCTTGAAATTTAGTTTTTTCATCTGTGGAACATGAACAAGGAAAATGCTTTATAAAATTAAAAGTTTATCATTACAGAGCTTTGGAGAGGAGAAATGACCTACACTTAGAATAAGAGAAGGAAGAACTAGCAAATAAGATGAAGACAGATAGGAAGAGAACAGAAGTGTTCAACAGTGTTTAATACTGCAGAAAGGCAAAAAAGAATGAGGACTGGGAAGAAGTGGTATAATCTCTAAGATGCCACCTGCTATCCTTTGGTCCTATCATTTGGCCATAAGAAGGTGATTAGCAGCTTTGTAGAGAGTGATTTCTACAGAGTGATTTAATGGATGAATAGATGAAGGAAAGGAAGAAAGGATGAAGAAAGGCAAATGAAAGGGGTAAGAGAAAAAAGGAAGAAGGAAAGAGGAAAGGAAGGAAAGAAGGAAGCAAGGAAGAAGGAGGGAAAGAATAAGGGAAGGAAGGAAGGAAGAAAGAAGGGAAGAAAGGAGGGAAGAAGGAAGGGAAGAAGGAAGGAAAGAAAGGAAGGAAAGGGGAGAGAGAGAAAAAGGGAAGGAAGAAGGGAAAGGAAGGTTGGAAGGAAGGAAAAAAGAAAAATATTAAGCAATTAGTACATGCAAAGTAGTCTGCTATGCACTGAGGTTATATACATCAAAAAGGACAATCCATGCTCTCAAGTTCACCTTCTAATAGGGGTATATCATTGTCAATATATGAGGTTTCAGCTGCAAGTAAGCTGGAAAAGCCCAGTAATTCTTGGGGTACAGTGGCAAACTGCATAATAGAACACCTTATTTAATCATTTCCAGAGATTAAAGCATATATTTTTCATTTTGCACTATTTGACACCAAACTTGGTGATGAGAACTTTCTTTTCTGAGTCTTAAGTAGCTTGAATATCAAGAAGGAACTAATGAACTTGCAGAGGTGACTGCTAAGTTATATATTCACAACGGTTACTTTTCCTCCTCTGCTCACTCTTCTTCTCAACTCACACCAACATTCATGGATTAGACTTCTCCAAGGAGGCAACTGCTACCTTGGGCTCTAAGAATAACTTTTGTGAATGGCTATCATCCTGAATTTCTACCCATGTACTTCCTTAGTAATTACTCTTAAAAGATAACATTTAAAAAAATATTCAAATGTATACATACACACACACACATATATATATATATGTATATATATGTGGGGAGGGGGATGTGGATATGTGTAATTTAATAGCTGAGAGCAATGATAAATGTAAATATATAATAAAACTACTTATAGTAAATACTTATAGTATTTATAATAATAGAAATGTGATGAACAACACGATAATAAATGAGTCCAAAAAGATTACTTTGTGGCAACATGTTCCAAATGTCTTACTGCAATTTTAAGCTCTTAAAACTAGTATCATCTCCCTTTTCACAACACTTCATTAAAAGCTTAAAATTTCACCAAGACTTTTGAAACACACTGTATTTTGACTATCAGTATTTGAAATATCAGTAACTGATTTATCCTTTACTTGTCTGAGAAGTATTACTCCTCTAAGTGTCTCTCAAAATTTTTAATTTATCTTCCAGAGCACTTGGCCTAGAGTCAGAAAAACCTGAGAATAAATCTGACTTCAGACATTTATTTGCTGTGTTATCCTGAGTGAGTCACTTCAGCTATCTGCCTCCATTTTCTTGTAAAATGGGTATAATAGCTAGCTATTTGTAAAACATGTAACACAGTGCCTCCCATATAGTAAGTGTTTAATAAATGTTTGTTCCCTCCTCGCTTCCTCTTCTCAAATACTTTTCATAATATAAAGTTGAAAACATCTTCATCAGAAATATCTTTACATCTTTTTTCCTCACTATGTCTTCTTCAACTCTTCTGTAGCTGGCACTTTATCTCTCTCCATAGCTGATCGAGTAATTGCTCATAAGGGGAAAAAGTCACAAACACCCCCTTTCTCCCTGATTCCAAAGAGAAAGGAGCACACTTTACAAATTCTTCAAAGCTTATAGATCACAAATAAACACACTTTCTCCTTGACTCCATAGGAAAAGGGGCTTCACATCAAGGCACTTCTCAACTGTCACTCCCAACTGCCAAAACTAACTCATTCTATTAATATTCTGTCAGAATCTTGAAGTTATGGTACAATATTTCTAGTGTCTGTGAATATAGATATTTGAAGCAAAGGTTACAGCTGAGTGATAATCACAGAAAAGGGCTTGAAGGAGGGGTTGTAACCTGAGAGAATAGGGTGCTGATATTCTTTGGGCTTATAGGTTTACCTCCCTATCAATAATAATTGGTCAGCAGTTGGTGATGATGGTGATGGAGAAGATGGATTCCTTTATATTGGCTTCAGTAGGACTGGGATTGGGGAGAGAGTTGATACTCCCAGATTTTTTGAGTACAGGGTCTGTGGGCATCTACACCTGAGTTTGACAGGAGAGTGTTATTTGAATGATAGGAATAGTTTGACTCAGCAGTCACCTGCTATTTCTTCATTAGTTTACCTAGACTGTAGAAGTAGATGATGGGGAAGTAGAAATAGCAACATACTTTATTCCTTCTGAAAGTCTGGTTGTAGAGTGAAAGAGCAAGACAGCACAGTAGACTGAGATCATAAAAGAGTGAAAAAACCTTTTTTTTTTTAGGATAGAGAAGACTTGATCGTGCTTTGCAGACAAGAGGATATTGAATAACCAGGAAAGGGGGATTGAAAATGAATAGGGAAGGAAATGGGTGATGCACAAATCTTCTTCAATTTCCTTATATATATAAAAAGAGATGGTTAGACTAGATTGTCTTTTGGGTCCCTTTCAGTTCTAACATTCTATGATTCTGAACAGAAACTGTGGTCAATGGAGCAAGGAGGTAGAATCAAAGGCACAGGCAAAAGAGCTAGTTTTAGAATAAATGAAGAACTCTTTGTCTTCTGAAGCCATAAGGAAAGAGCAGAGCCTGCGAGGATAGACAAATAGGGTTTGGTTTAATGGGAAATGAACTTCATTTCAGTTGGCCTAGTAAAGTATGAGCTGAGCTCCCCTGCTGAGAAATAAAAATGGAGTTGGGGAATTTGGGGGAAAGAAGAATATTTGGAACACATGCCACTTTGGAAAATGTGTCAGGGAAAATAGCAAGGAGATAAATAAAAGGATTTCCACATAACATTAAAGGTCCAGTTGAAGTTATATAAAATCTGTAGCTGACCTGGTCAGCCTTTTTAATGAATTCTTCCAGCATGACTTAGAAATAAGAATTGGAGTTGTTAAATAGTGAGATTTGCCTAGAGTTGGAATTAACAAGGCAGGAAAAATGAAAAGTGATTAAGTAGTATATTTAAGGATGTAGGAGATTATATCACAGAAATGGATCACCATAGGCTCAAGACTGTGGAGGGAGAGAAATAAAGTTAGAATAAGAATTATGGACTTCTATAGGAGAAAAAGGAGGGAGTAAAGAATAGGAGGTCATAATTCAGATAAAGAGTAGATTTAGGAAATATAAGACAATAGGAAGACATATGATTGTGGAAAGAGAAAAGAATTTTTCAGTTTTGAAGGCCAAGAAGTACAATGGATGGAGTTGGAGGCTTTATGACTAGAAGACATTAAGAAACTGAGAAACTAAGAAATAAGTGTTAAAAGAGCCATCACTGTAAATATTGTCATTGCTAATGATAATAACTGGAGAAGAAGAGGAAAAAGATGGTTATATAAAGGCTTAGCTCATTGAGCAAGAAAGGAGCAAGGTATCTTTAAGTGAGTAGATAGCAAGGAAAAGTAGCCGGAGAAGATAAATATCACTGATGGGGTAAACTTTATAGGAGAAATTATTGAGTAATAATGGCAGAGCAAGAGGTATGATAGTAGTTTGTGAGGTGGGAGGGGGAGAATTACCCTAATACCTCTTTCTGATCCTATGAGTCAAAGGACATAAAAGAGGGTCCCAGTGGACAAGCTTTCATTGCTTGAATTTCAGATTTCAATTAGGGTACAAGTAGGAGCATAACAGGAAGAAGTCAAGATTGCAAAGGAGTTGTGTTGAGTGTAGGGATTTCAAAGAGCACAGTAATTGGTAAGAAGTAAGGCTGGGGTATAGCAAAAAAATGAATTTTGAACCTAGAGTGCTAATGATTTGGAGGTGACAGGGATTTCAGAAGTAGGGGGTTGGAAGATAAGTTGGAAAGTCTGAAAGGGCAAAGATATTTTTAAAACCCAGTATTTTATAATAATAGAAATGTGATGAGCAACTCAATAATAAATGAGTCCAAAAGGATTATTTTGTGGCAATAAGAAATTCCCCCCAGTCAAGAAAAATATAGAATAAACACAAGGTGATAGAACAAACCACCCTGAAGGCTAGAAGTTGCTTCCAACAGCTTGACTGTATCCAGGATATGGCCTGTGGTTTTGGCTTCAAAGGTGAGCTAAGCTAGTCACCAATCATCATCAGTGATGTTAATGTGTTTCATTGACTGAGCAACTAATCTTCTCAGCCATAACTTTCAATCTCAAGAGTCCATATTCTTAGATGAGTTCTATCCTATGTTGAGGTGGCCTGATTTTTAAATAATAGCATATTTTTCTTAAATCATCAAATCACAACTCATTAATCTGAAAGATACTTCAAGAGATTATTTAGTTCTCTACCACCACTAGCACCAGTCTTCAGGCAAGTAAGATATCATCATTTCACAAATGTAGAAGCTAAGGCCAAGAGAGTTTAACTAACTTGTCTAAGATCACAGAGGTATTCCTAAATAGTAGAGGAGACAAAAATCCGGATCTCTTATGTTTCTAAAAACACTTTCAGTGGTTACATTCTCCCAAATTTCTCCATGGCTATAAATTAATAGTACTTGCAAAGGTAGTCACCTTGTAAAACTTTGAGACTTCCATTCTAGTACAAGGATGCATACCAAAATATGCATGTTTTGCATATTTGATGTATGTTTGGATAGCCTTTGATTGTGGATATATAGGTGATTCAGGGGATACAGAACTGGGACTCCAGTCAAAAAGCCCCAAGTTCAAATCTGGCCTTAGTCACTTACTAGCTTCCTGATCCTGGGCAAAGTTATTTAACCCTCTTTACCTCAGTTTCCTAACCTGTAAAATGAGCTGGAGAAAGAAACCATTTTAGTATCCTTATAAAGAAAACCAGTCACAGAGTTGAACATGTCCTGTACAACATAATCTAATTTTAAAATTCAAGTGAATTAAAATTGATTCTGTTTTTAATATTGTGAGAATTTTGTACAACCCTTTTGAGAGGTGAGGAACACCTCATCCTAGGATGTCCCAAAATCTTTGTAGGAAAGAAATGTAGCTCACTGCAACATTTAAACCTGCTTGCAAGTGTGAATAATTAGAGAGTGAGTTTTTTGACTTCTGAGGAGCTAAGTTGGTGCAAAAATGTATGTGGGAATACACCCTGTCATATTATTGAGATGACATCCTCAGACTCCAGGGGTTAGAAGCCTTGCTGCTCTTACAGAGCCTCCTTCAGGCCAGTTTTTTGAGTGTCATTTATACCAGTTTGGAAGTAATCTGCTTGCTCACCCTTCCAGCAAGGGATGTCATGATCAGCTAATGGAAAGTGACAAGAGGGGATATAATGAATGAGAGGGAGCTAAAGTTTGGGAGGGGGAAAAAAACTCCGTCCTTTTGGGGAATGTACAATGCTAAGCATACCATGTTAAATCGTGCGTGTCAAATAATGGACTAATTAAGAATATTCAACCATTTCTCCACATAGCGTCTTTTTTTCCCCCTACTCAAAGTAGATTCATTCAAAGTAGCTGCACTTTCAAATTAGCTCTTGGGTCTTTAAATAATCACTAATACTCTGTGGAGGGAGTGGGGGAATAAGGGGGTTGGGTGGAGAAGCTCCTGTCTTTCAGAGAAAGAAAAGATAAATTTAGAAGTAAAATGTTTGCAATGAATGGAAGAGGGTGGTAGGAAGTAGTGGTAGGGAGGGCTACAGAAGTGATTGAATAAGTTTTTATTATTGCTACAGCAATTTCTCAAATAGCTGAGTTAATAACATATAATAAACTATTATCCTGCCCTACCCTAACTCACTTCCATCATTAGTTCAACCCTATGAAAGAAAAGCAAAGTTTATCCCACCGGTAGCCTTCCAATGCCACCTAACACTGCAGGGGACATGTAATCGCTCCCAGCTGCCTGCCACTCTGAACCAATAGCACATATGGGTCCCTGCCCTCCAAATACCAGGTCAAATCTGCAACTTTCAATGACAGTCATGGTTCCAGGTTTTTAAAGTCACAGTATTTTAATTTTTTTTTGCAATCAGCAAGCTATTGTATTAGTCAGAGAACATAAGGGATAACTGAATACAAAGAATCCAATTAGATTATAGAGAATAACCAACACAACAATATACTTTGACGGTAATGCCAAAAAGTATAGAAACCTGTAATAAATGTAATTGAGCACTTGATTATAAGCACTACTTTTCTGCCCAACATACTTTTCCAGAATTATTTGTCTGTAAAGGTAAACTCTAAATAGAATGATACATTTAACACTTCATTGTCATTGGAAAAAAAAATTTCACTTGAAGCATTTAACAAATTCTAAATGTAGGCAGCCAGATTCAAGGAGTTGATTTTCTTTTTTCCTCTTGATACCCTTTTGTTAAGCTATGCACACAAATACAAATAAAGTGGGGGGGAACTTAAGCAATTATTGGGATAATTTTGATCCAAAATTCTAAATGAATCTATGAAAACAGATTAATTTTGTCTAAATTATTGGGGTAATAACTTGAGTCCTGCACTTGACTTTATAAGTATCTATCAGGCCACAATCACAAAGTCCTTGGTTGTTAATTAAAATTCTCTTAAGTGGTACTGAGTAATTATTTCTAAGGTTATTTATTCTTATTTTTTAAAAGCAAAACTGACCAACTTAAATTTGCTCCCTGAAATAAGTAAGTCCCAATTGGTGAGACTATTAGTTAAAGGATTTAAATGCTTAAGGATAGTGAGAACAAGTATTAGCCATTCCTGCAACAATCAGACTCATGGAGTCTTGGTTAGATACATTTAGAAGGAGGCAAAAAATGAAATAATCTCTATAAAGTAAGAGTCTAAAAACAGGAAAACTAGCCATGTGCCTCACTAGAGAGAGCTAATAAAGAGAACACAGTCAAAGGAGATTAAGGTTCAAATTAAGGTCAGAAAAGGACTGATTGAGGAAAACGGCCATGTTCCGTTGCATGGTGTGGCAGTTGGAGTGAGACGGTATCCCCCTGAATCAGTCTTACAGTGAAAAATTACACTTCTGGGGTTAATAAAGATGCTGGGCATTTGTTTGGACTCAGACTTCAATTAAAATGTTATTTGAGGCAGCCAAAGCTAATGTCTTGCTCAGAGGTAAGCTGAAAATGCTTGAGAACAGGGGGAAAAAGTCACAGGCGCACACACAAAGAGACCATTGCCCCCCCTTTCCTACCCCCAATCTGTCAGAGATCCTGAATCAATGGCAGGAGGAATTGTGTTTTCTGGATATGTGCCCAATTCAGTGGTATAGGTTCTTAAGGGGTTTGTGACATCACTGGAGGCAGATGAGTTGGGGAGGGCTTTGCCTGTTGCATTGAATAAGGTAACTGGCTTTTGGCTGAACCTTAGAAACAACAGAGAAATTGGGCAGCTCCAATCCCCTAAAAGGCTGTTTTATGTCACCAAAAGAGTTTCTGAATCAAGGCTCCCACATCTTCATGGAGCAAGATATGGGAATAATCTAGTCAATTTTTTTTTCAGGCCAAAATATTTTCTCAGTCACATATAAGCTCCCAGAAAAGCTTTAAGCTCAAAAAACTTGTATTCATCAAGTTTGGTTTTGGCTTTCATTCCACTCAGAATAGCTCCTTCTGCTCTATCTCTGGGCTTTCTTCTTTCGTTTCTCTTCAGTCTATCAACACCTATTTACTGACTACCAACTATGGATAAAACATTGTGCTGAGTACCACAAGGGGATACAAAAAATATAAAACAATGTCTGCACTTAGAGATCTCACAATCTATTTGGGAAGGCAGAATGGATACATTAAAAAGATAGCTAATATAGTACAAAATAAACAGCGAATGATTGAGTGTTCAAAGAACAGAAATATCTCTGAGGCCAAAAGGAGAAGGTTTATGAAGGTACAGAAGTGAAAGTTTGGTCAAGGGTCAGAGAAGAGAAAAAGAATCAGCAGAGTGTCTTTGTATCAAAATATTTGCCTGTCAAATTTTTGCTGCTCTATATAATATGCCATGATTCCTTTCAAAGCAAACTAACTTAAAAACAAAAACAAAGCAAAGGAAATGAAAAGTTTTCTTATTTAAGTAAGCAAAAGAAAACTTTGTGAGAAGACCTGAACAAATCCATGTCACTAAAGATGTCTCTCTAGCCAATTAAAAAAAAAAGTGTCCTTGAGACAACATCAAGGAGTGATGGCTCATTATCATTACTGCATGAAGGCATGATTTAATACAAATGAACTAGGAAAATACTGTATCCTTGAGAGGGACTATCTTATTTTTGTCTTTGCATCCCCTACCCCGTTTGTAGGACAGTGCCTAACATAGTAGATGCTCAGCAAGTGTTTATAGAATTGAATTAACTGAATTAAAATATTGATTAATCTTTGATAATCACATCCATCCTTTTTTTAAAATTTTACTGTCACCACTATGATGTAAAAACCTTATCCTGGAGCAGTGTGTGTGTGTGTGTGTGTGTGTGTGTGTGTGTGTGTGTGTGTGTGTGTGTGTGAGAAAAAGACAGAGAAACAGAGACAGAGAGATAGACAGAGAGACAAAGAGAAAGAGTGCTTTCATATTTAGCTCACATTCATTTGGACCACACTGTGGTATATGATTTCTTCCAGATTTTTCTGCAATTATCTCAGCAATTTTTATCAAATAAAAATGCACTGATCTAAGTAATTTGTGTTTTGGCATTCACATCTTGGTTCTGTTTGACTAGTCTATCCTATTGGGCAACTCATTGTAGTAAAATCATGAAAAGGAAATAAGAATAATGCATCAAGGAACAAAATGGTAGATTCTACAAGTGACATCTGTCTTACATGGGAGAGAGGGAGAGTGGTGTTGAATTTCTAATTCTACATAATACTCATTAATCACCTAAGAACCATTTATATATAACATAGTCCTTTTATATTTCAAAACATTAAAGAGCTAGAATTTTATCAGTGTGAATACTTCTCCCACTAATATATTGAAATTCTCCTAAAACTATGGTTTTTGAAAGTTGTTCTGGCTAAAACAATCACCTTGTAGCCAATCCAGTTGAGTCTCACTGAATTTCACTAGGTTGGTCTCAGGACAAAAGACATGCAGTCCATCATTTACGCTACGATAAAAGTCTTTCCAATTTGACAAAAAATACTAAGGCTTGTAGTCCATTGTTAAAACATTCAAGACCCCATGTCCATTCCATGATGATGCATTGAAGTAACTCTTTAGCAGTGATTAAATCAAAGAAAAGCTATCATTAGATGATTGATTAGTAATATAAATAAAAAAGGGTTTAGGCAATAATTTTCAAAGCACAAATATGTCATTATTAAGGAACAGAATTACACACTAAATTAAGAATCCAAAATCTCCACCACAAAGGACAAATAATTTTGATCCATCTTAAAGAAACCAAAGGATTGTTCTTAGTGGGTATATTCACACTGGCAGTACCATATAATTAATGTGGTCCTGGTAGCTCAACAGACTGAGTACCATGAATTTATATTGATTATAGAATTATTTGGCAAATAGTAGCTTCTGTTTCTGTAAAGTATAAAGGACGTTGGATGTAGGATATGAAGTAGGCAATCCATCTCTACTATTTCCCACCTGCATGACATTGGAAAAAACACTAAACCTTTCTGGGCCTCAGTTATCTCATCTCTAAAATGAAGAGGTTGAACTAGCCTCTGGGGTCCCTTCCAGCTCAAAGTCTGTAAGCATGTAATCTTATATCATTGTTATTTTCTTCCCTAAGGGCCTACAGTAGAGACTATGAACACGTTACAGCAGGCTTTATCAAAATAAAAGGAGTCCTGCTCTCTCTCTCACTCTCTCTCTCTCTCTCCTCTCTCTCTCTCTCTCTCTCTCTCTCTCTCTCTCTCTCTCTCTCTCTCTCTCCTTCTCTCTCTCTCTCTCTCTCTCTCTCTCTCCTCTCTCTCTCTCTCTCTCTTTCTCTCTCTCTCTGTATTTACATACATATATATATAAATCTATGTTGTGTTTACATTATGTATATGTGTGACTGTGTGTATTTACATATATCCATATACATGTCTTCTATTACACAGATGAGGGAGAAAGGAATAATTCAATTTAAGTATTTATTGAAAACTGCTGGGTAGATTATACATGCTATTATAGAAATAAAATTCTCTCCCTATTTTTGAGAAATATTTGATCTATTTGAAAAAGAAAAATGTACACAAGTGAAACAAGCTAAGAAGAGCTATGAAGCAACACATGAACAAATGGCAGAAAATCATTTAAATCACAAATTTATGGCTTGAGATAACCCCCAAATAAAAGTTCAAACATAAGAAATATTAATGTGTAAGAGATTATTGATATTACTAAAGAATTCTACTTTTACATACATATTAATAAGTTTTTTTAACAGTACTCTCTTTATAAATTTGAAATTTGATTCAACTTATCAAAAAAATTGACTTGCAACATGTAGTGGATATCCTGCCATCTGGGGAGGGGTGGGGAGAAGGGGGAAAAAATTTGTAACAGAAAGCTTTGTAAGGGTTAATGTTGAAGAATTATCCATACATATATTTGCAAATAAAAAAAAATTGACTTGCCCACATAAATATGTATTTGTGTATATGTATACATATGTACATACAAATAGACAGCATGTATTCTAGAGGAAAGTATAATTGAAAAGAATAAAATTGTCACCAACATTTCATAGGAAATATCTAAAAATTCACCACTATATATAGAAGCATGAAAAAGTAGCCTTTTTGTAGTAATATTTTGAAATGACAGATTATTTTCTAACCTGGAATATATTGAACCTTTTAAAATGTTCAACAAACTGGAATAAAAATTAGGCAAGTTAGTAGCTACCAATATTCAAAAATTAGCATCCCTCTGATGAGCTTGCTACCCCAGAGACAGCATCTTTAATGGTTCACAAAAGACATGTCACCTAACAATCCATAGTGGGCAACTGACTGAAATAACACTCCTGTTGTGAAGTCAATAATCAGATCAATCTCTCTGGAGAAGAAAAATATTGTTCATTGATGTAAATTGATTTTTTTTTCTCTAAAAATTCTCAAGAAGCCAGCAGCATTTTTTTCTACTGTGTATATAACACTAAATACAGCAGCACTAGAATTTCTCATCCCTCATTAATATGATAAAAAAATTATAAATGTAATTATGAATTGCCTTTGATCTGTTCAAAAATGAGTTTCCATTGCAGAAAAAAAAATTAATTCTCAAAGGATTACAAATACAATATACTAGTCTTTGCCAAATTCATGAAACACCACTACAAATCCAAACAGACTTCTCTTTACAGGCAGTTTTTAAATGTCTTAGAATTGTAAGTGAGGAGGAGAAATCACCCAATCCCTCTTAGCCCAGATACACTTATCAGTGGAGATATTGGTTTTTCATTGGGTGGGAACAAAGCTTGGAAATCTCTCTGGGTGTGTTAGATATCTGTTAAAGTCTGACTGGGGAATTTGGTCACTCCCTCTGAAACAGTATAAAATCAGAGAACTTGTTGAAAAGAGATTTTCATATGTTGAAGAAGAAGGAGTGTGTTCCAGATAAATCCCTGAAGCTCAAGAGAAGGAAGAGATTGAATGAAGCCCATCAGAAAAGCTTCTTCTCTTTGAAGGGTAAAGCATCTTTTAAGGGTTCCTACAAAAAATCTTCTTGGAACTGAGTTACCTGGCTGCCATGTATGCTGTTTAGTCTCTAAACCAATTTTCCCTGAACTATTCATCTATCAGTGGGATATTGTGGTAGAGAATTTTGGTGTGTTATTTTGTGCCAACTCTCCTTCCTATATTACCTTAGTAAAGTTTTGTTGTTCACTCATTTCAGTAGTATTCAACTCTTTGCAATCCCCATTTGAGAATTCTTGGAAAAGATATTGAGATGATTTGTCGTTTCCTTCTCCAACCCATTCTTACAGATGAGGAAACTGAGACAAATAGGCTTAAGGGACTTTCCAGGGTCATACTGCTTTTAAGTGTCTGAAGCCAAATTTGAACTCAGGTCTTCCTGACTCCAGGCCCAAGGTTCTATACACTTGACCACTTAGCTGCCACCAAAGTTTAGAAAGTTTATAAAGGGGTATTCCTTTATCCCTTTCTAAAAAATAAAAGTTAAACCAAATACATTGGCTAATATAACAGAAAAGAAAAATGACAAATGTTGGAGGGGATATGGGAAAAAATCGAACACTAATGCATTGTTAGTGGAGTTGGGAAGTAGTCCAACCACTCTGGAGAGGATTTTGACCCAACAATACCACTAGTAGGTCAATATTAGATAAGAGAATAAGGAAAAGAATTTAAATGTACAAAAATATTTATAGCATTTTTGTGGTGGCAAAAAAGTGGAAATTGAAAGGGTGCCTATTAATTGAGGAATGGCTGAACAAGTTGCAGCATATGATTGTGACAGAACACTATTGTGATACAAGAAATGACAAGAGGGATGCCTTCATTAAAGAAAAAAACTTGGGAAAACTTATAGGAATCGATGTAAAGTGAAATAAGCAGAATGAGGAGAATATTGTACACAGTAATAGTAATATTCTATGATGATCAATACTTAATGACAACTTTTTGGAACAATACAATGATCCCAGACAATTCAGAAGGAGTTAGGATTGAAAAAAATGTTGTTCACCTCCAAAGAAAGAACTGATGAACTCTGAATTTAGATTGAAGCATGCTTTTTTACTTACTTTGTTTTTTTGTCTGTGTTTTCTTTCACAACAAAAATAATATGGAAATATGTTCTACATAAATTTACATGTATAATCTATAGCAAATTGCCTTCTCAAGGAGGGAAAGGAGTGAGAGGGAGAAACTTTGGAACTCAAAACTTTTAAAAACAAATGTTAATAATTTACAGGTGATTGAAAAATTTAATGAAATGAAAACATAATTTGGAAAAAAGTTTGCCTGGCTCATGGTGGGAGCTTGTGAGTTATACAATTAGAAAGTAACCCCTATTCCTTCACATTAACTATTGAACCCTAACAGAAATATAGCAATCCAACTGTGGGAACACAAGATACCATTCCAGGTGGATCAATCCAAGAAGTTATGTGTTCTACAAAAGCAATCAGCAATTTCTCCATGAAATCCTACACAAATATTTATTATAATACAGATGTAACACTATCTCTTCTAAAAAAATTTCCAGAGAAACATAATTTCTACAAAGTCAAAAAGTTTTGGATACAGTTCAAGCTCAATGACAGAATAGCCTAGCAAAGTGCAGAAAAGTTCAGCACCAGAAAGTTGGCCGTGGGCTAATATGTTTGCTTTTTTCTTTAGAAATTCATTAAGACCATCTACTAAAATCATGAACACTATTGGTGAAGAGTAAATACTTTCAAAATACTGAAGGAATCAGGAATTGGTAAAGTAAAAACATGGATTCAAGATTGTTCTCTACATAATTTAAAGTGTGCAGCCAAAAAAAAAAGTAATAAAAAATTTTTAAAATATTGAAAGTAGTTAATAAAGCAGTTATTGTTATTTGTATATTATATTATATATTTGTATATATTGTATATAATGTATATATGTACAATATACAATGCATACAATATATAATATTGTATATTATATATCTTCTCTTTAGGGGACTTAATATAGCATGGTACAATGAGTCAATTGGAGCTAGATTGAAGTCTTGACTATCAGTTACAAGTTTGTGTGACTGTGGAAAAAATAGCATGTATATATTTCTTTAAGGTTTGCCAAGCATTTTGTATGCATTACATTTGTATATCTCATTTCACACTGACAGAGACCTTTCTCCAGAGTTATAGTGTGTCCAATAGATAATTCAGTAGTCTTTGGATCTGGCCATTCAACAAGTTCTGAATCTACCTTATTTGACTGCCATCTAGTTCACATTCTTCCATGTTGTCCACAAGGACTGCATGTGATTTCATCAGACTGTTCAAATCCTGATATGCTGTGTCTATAACTATTAAATGAGGAAAAGAACTGTTGTGCTATATATCTTTCAGGACTAGTATAAGGAGGTAGAAAAATCATAAAGGATTCTGTAAATATAAGTTATTTAGGCAAATAAGTTGTCTCATGGGTAATAAGAACAGAATGTTGATTCCATTCATTTTAATACCCAGTGTAATCTCCTTGAGGGAAAACAAATCTATTAAGTAATGGATCAGGTATATGTGTGGGGGAATCCTTGAAATTATTTACTTGAAATTTCAAGTCTTCAATGGAGTATACTTAATCTGGAATCTTGCTTCTAAATACTAAACAAAGAAGAAAAGAAATTCATGTCTTTATAAAGTGTTTTTATTTTATTTTTCTTTACCCTTTGGATTTCAAAGTTTAACAGGTGAAAAGAAAGTGTTGGAGAAAGGAGAGAAAATGAGAAGCTCATTTGCTCTTACTCCAGTATAGCGCATCCTAAAGATCAGTAATTCCCAGTGAAAATACTATTAATTGTAATTAATTGTAAAATGAGTTGTTATATTCTTATCCATTCTCAGGCTAACAGGGTAAAAGTGGGTATTACTGGCCATTGACCCAACAATCTCTGCCAAATAGTTGAAGATTTATTTGGTGGGTAGCCACATTTTTGAACTATACAGCAATGAGAAAAAGTGAAAATAGAATAAATCAAGATACATTTCACCCATGAAGGCCAATGGAAGAAGTGAATAAGCTAACAGAATTTCATTGATATTCAGGAGTTTGTCATATTTAACACTTTGTGACCTCTTGTAGGATTTTCCTGGCAAAGATAGTGGAGTGCTTTGCCCTTTTCTTCTCCATACTATTTTACAGATGAGGAAACTGAGACAAACAGGGTTAAATGATCACACAGCTAATAAGTGTCTGAGGATTGAACTCAGAAAGATAAGGCTTCCTGACTTCAGGCCTAGAACTACATTGCACTTTCTAGCTACCCAAGCTAACAAGCTGTCATCCATCAAATTTAAGATTCATAGTATTAATATCAATACTATTAGTAAAGTATACATTTTAAGTTGCTAAGTTAGCTGAAGATAAGTTGTATCAGATTCAGCTCATCTTTTTTTCTTTTAACAGTTACTAATAACAAAAACAGTTAACATAAATCCAGATTTTATTAAAGTATTAGTTTCTCAGGTTATTCATGTTGATAATATAAAAGAATATGGGCTGAATGATAACAAAGTTACACAGATTCAGAATACATTGAATGACCAGCTACAAAGATTATTGAATCAAAATAAATTTAGGGAAGATCTTTGGTAGTGTAATACTAAATTCTCTCTTCAATCCTATTATGTGCAACATTTTTATCAATGAGTTCAGTGAAGACATTGAAGGTCATATAAACTCAATTTGTGGCTGGCATAAAGCTGGGTCTAAATACATTGGATGAGGAAATCAAGGTCTAAAAAATGTGTCAGTGTTTTAGAATAATAGTTCAAATCTATCCCTGTCTTTGACTCTGCTATTTAACATTTTATCAATGATTTAGATGAAGACATAAATAATATACTTATCAAATATGCAGATGACACAAAACTGTTAGGAAAGCTACTTCACTGATTAGGATGAACAAAGATATCAAATACCATATCATGTGAGAATTAGTTGAATCAGTGGTGTTTATCCTGGAGAAGTCTTTGAGAGATGTGATGGCATTCTTTGAGTGTTTGAAGGGCCATCATGTTGAAAGGACAATGAATTTGTCTTATTCATAAAAGGTAGAATTGGGAAGGATGAGTAGAAGTTTCAGAAATGCAGATTTAGGATTGGTGTGAGGAAAAAATCTTCCTAACAAGTAGGGCAGCCCAGAAGTAACCTGGGGTGCCTTGCCTTTCAGTCCACTAGAGGTTTTGAAGAAAAGGCTAGTCACAACTTTGTTAGAGATGTTGCAGATATAGGTTGAAGGAGAAAATTTTTGCCACTCTCAGTTGTTTATTCCAATAATCTGAAATTTAATTATTCTTTGATACCTAAATGGATCTGTGATCCCATCAGTGTGGATACTCCTTCAGCCTGGGTGGGTCACAAACCCTTTTTATAGTCTCATCCCATGTGATTGTCATCCACATTCTCCTTCCCATCCTCTATTAAGAATTCATTCAAAATTCTAGAGGTCCTTCACTGATCCTTTCAGAACTCACTGCAACTATCTGTCATGTGGCACCAAAATCTATGATCAGCTTTTCATGTATTATATATGTCCTTGATGATGTCTTTTACAAGCAACTCACTATTCATTGCACCTGGTTATAACTACCAGGGGTATTTTCATTGTTCATGGTTTTGTTACTTCTGAGGTTATGGTGTTCCATGCTTTATAATTTGGTAGCATTAGTTAGAGATTTTGGATAAAGACTGAACTCATGATTTAATTGCTATAGGAAACTTCAAGTCAACATTCTGCCACATACAGTCTTTGATAGTTGCCTACTGCACTGAAAGATTAAGTGACTTCTTCAGGGTCACACAGGCAATTCATGTCAGAGGTAGGACTTGACCCAGGTCTTCCCGAATCTAAAATTGGCTCTCTCTCAATGACACACTGCCACTGTCAATATATGGGGAAAATGTTGATATTTAAAAGATGAGCTTCTAAAGCACCAAGAAATTAAATTCACTAAAAGCATTGACCAATTTCCAAAACTCAATGCAAACTAATCTTCTCAACTCCAAGCCCACTGACTGCTCATTAGCAGTACATATTTAAGATTTTATATGTGTATATGTGTGCATTTATGTATGTATGATATATAAATGAATGGATGTGTACATAAATCAACTCAGTGGACTCTAAGAAGACTTATATACACACTCTTAAGTCACTCACTAAATCTATTTATAGTTCTTCCCCCAAACAGGCATTTTCTTTTTCAGAGAGAGGGGAGAGAGAGAGAGAGAGAGAGAGAGAGAGAGAGAGAGAGAGAGAGAG
>JAJPUD010000562.1:276994-316030 GCA_023553655.1 Myrmecobius fasciatus | reverse complement strand
AGAGAGAGAGAGAGAGAGAGAGAGAGAGAGAGAGAGAGAGAGAGAGAATGAATGAATGAATCTTCCAGAGCTTTTTCATTACAATTACAAAATATTAGAGTCCCTCAGTGGAAAGCAGCACTGAGCCTCCATATAATTCATTTTCTCCAGCTGAAGTGGAGCTTATTAAAATATCTGCTTTGCTTCTCAATTAGCTCCATGCTAACTAAGTGAGATATTATGGAATCTCCAGATATCTAGTCCTAAAATTCTGAATCTCAAATTTCCCCTAAAGATACAAACAATCTCCTATTCATTCAATAATCATACTCCATTACAAAAAAAATGAACTCATGATTATGTTCCTTGAACAAATTCACATTAATGTATTATTGTCTTTTCTCACACACACACCAATTTTAATCATAATCATTCCACTACAAACACTTAGGAGCCCACTTGTACATCACATACTTTACCAACATACAAAAGATTTTTCTGAAGCTGTCTTATAATCTAGGAGGTAACTATTGACTATGGACAACTACATATCTCCTTTCACCATCCAATCCAATTATTTGATTTAAAAGGCAGATATTCACAGACTCCAATGCATCTAAACTACATCCTAATCTGGTTAATCTGAATTTTTCATCCACTTCCTTTTCCAATGTAGATGATTAAGCACATCTCCTTCAAATGCATGTTTTTTCACTGAGGAGACAATATTTGGGGGTTTGATGTAATTAGCACCACATTACTTATAAACAAAAGCATTTGAGAGTTCTACTTGAACTTTGGATTGGACACCCTCCATGAACTGGCAAAACTTTAGGTAAACATGTCTCCTTGGTTTATTCATTGTTTTATATTGTTACTGAATGGATTGTTTAATAAAATTATCTCCACAGTCTATCATAAGACATTACCTTGCTGTAAGTTTAGGAGACTTCTACTAAAAATCAACTCTGATAACTACCATGATAAGGTAACCCTTGGTTTATCAATGATGAAATCAGCATAGTGGCAGTCTGGAAGGTCTTGTCAAGCTAGACAGGTTTCATGTACATGTGTCCAAAGGCAGATTCTGTCCTAGGAATAACCTAAGTATAAAAGAAATGTTCCAAGCCTGGAATGCATTGCATCATTATGTAGTGAATTCAGGTCCACTAAAGATATTAAGTCATATGTTGAATAACCTGATGTCAAGATGTTAGAGTGAACATTCTTGCTTCTAAAATGTTATATTTTTTTCAGGCTTGTGGATAGCTTACACTGAATCACCCACACCCTCTAAACCTGTCCAACATTATACCCATTTGTAAAATGAAGTACCAGCTAAAATGGATTAACTTGTTAGTTAATTTATAGCAAAGTTAACTCCCTAACACAAGAAATCCAGGGCTTTTGCATTAATAGTTACAATTATATTTAAAAATCAATTAGCCAACTCAGACTCATGCTTTTCATCTAATTGTATTTATTATTTTACACAGCATACAGTATTACATTAAATATCGTGCAAAAGAAGTCAATAGAAACAAGCCATTTTTAATGGAAAAAAATTAAAAGAAAGCCTAAATCATCTTTATTGAGAATTAACTATCAGATTCTTGATCCTCCCAACCTGATAATGCTTATAAATTTGAACATCAAAAAAGTGAAAGAGATGTAGCCATTTTGCTTTTGAAGAAGCAAGATGAGAAAATTCTTGGGGTGTTTTCTTCTTGCTTTTGAATTCAAAAGTCTGAGTGCTTTGGCTTGGAATGAAAACCAACAATTTAGAAAATAGGCCTATTGAACTGTGAGAGTAGTATGAAAGAACTACCTGAGACTGTCCTTGCTGGGGGAAAAATAAAGGCCTCTAAGCTAAGCAATGTAATAGCCAGGAAAATGCCCTTGGGCCTTGATCCAAACCTTGACTTGAACTAGAATGTGCATTATGCCTACCTAGCAACACACATGTGCACACACACACAAACACCTTAAAGCAATGAGAGTTAACCAAAGTGAGAAAAACTTCAACAAAATAGTCCATACTCCCAAGATTGAGCCTAAGAAAATATTTTTCTGTGGTATGTCCAGATGGATGCAGATGCTCTGTGACACTGTAAATAGACTGACTTTGTAAGGATCTTATCTCCCCTACAGAAGTATGACTCCCAAAGTGTTAGCAAGCTTTGGCTGTCAGCAACAATAATTCAAGAGTGTTAATTATTGACAGATTAGGGACTAACCTTATCTTTCTATCAGGAGACCGCTTTACACTGAAAACTAAGCAATGTACAATGAGGTAAACTTGCCCACGTGCCTTTCCCATACCTTCCTTCTTCTGGTCTCTTTAACCTCCTCCTGCCCCAGCTTATGAGGGCAAAAAAGATAGTGAATGAAGGCATCAGCATCTCTGCTACTCAAATTGCCCCCAAAGTGACTGAGATCCCACAAAAAGAAAGGTGGTTTATGGTACAAACTGGAATCATTGCTGGAGATGATAGCCTAAAAAATGGCTCCTTATTCAGAATTCTGCTTAATGACCCAAGTTTTAATCTTAAACTATTAAGTAGAGAAAGAAAAAAAGAGAAACTCCAAACCACAAGTTGTGTCTGCAAAGGAACTGGTGATCCCTCGAGGGGCAATAATTAGCCCACATCAAGGTGGTTGCCCGCTGAATGCCTCTTGGCAAAGCCAGGGAATTACCAAGGGTAGATTCAGGCCCAGCTGCCCCAGATAAGAGGTGGCCAGTGTTAATACACAGGCTTCCTCTGCACCTCAGCAGGGCCTTCCTTTTCTAAACAGCCTCCCTTTAATGTTGGCGAATGTTGTTTTTCCATTGACTCAACATCTCGCCTCTGGTGGTAGGTCTGTGGGGAAAGTTGGAGGGGAGGGGGTGGAAGGAAGGGGGAGAGAGGAAAGTGAGAGAGGGTGATGCAAAAGAAAAAAGAGAAAGAGATAGTCAGTCACCATTGCAAACAAGCTAGACACCTGCTTTGGAAAAGAAAATGACCAAGTCCAAAAGTTCTTGCTTCCTCTTGGTTTGGACAAACTCTTTGTCCTCCCCACCCCCAACCCTAGGGAGCAACTTACGGAATGGAAACTGGCAGGGGCTCATTACTTTTCCTATATGAATTTGGCTGTCGTTATCTGAAGGAAGTAAAAAATAAGATAGTTATTGAAGTACAATAAATGTGAGGGGGAGGTGGACATTGTGGGGGGGAACAAAGGGAGGAGGAATGGAGGTAGGAGAAAGAAAAGAAAGCAGAGCAGAAAAAGAAAAGAAAAAAAAAAGATGAGGACAGGAGGGTAAGAAACAGAAAAGGAAGAAGGGGGAAGGAAAGATAAGAAGGGGAAAGAACTGAGGAGAAAGGGAGAGTATAGCAGAGGAGATATCTCATCCCAGTAGAGTAAGATTTCTCAAGCCATGGGCGCCTCTTAGGTTAATGAGTGAGTGAGAACCCCTTTGAGGCCACTAGGAGCCAAGAAAAGGTCAAGGGACATCTTCCAAACCAAATCTTGATTAAAGCCAGCTAAATGTTTTGACTTGAAGGAGACACGAAGGATTAAAAAGCAAAACAGAGCAGCGTGGGTAAGAAAGGAACAGGAAAAGAAAGAGAAATTTAAAAAAACTCACCGAGGACACAAAGGAAATGGTAACGAACACGTCTGAATCAGCTAGTCATCTGCTAACAAGCTGTAAAGATTTCCAATGACAAGTTGTCACATTAGTTTAGTGAAACTGAAGCAGCACTTATCCCTTTTCCTGTGCTTAATCTCTCCCTGCGTGCCACAGAAACATGCTACCACGTTTAATAGGATTAGTTTCGTTCACTTTCTCCTGCCCCCCCTTATTATTATTATTTTTTTTACAATTCTATTTTCAGCAATACAAGAATCCTTGAATTCATCTACCTCCCGCTGTGCCCAGCAAACCACCACATGGATGGTTTCATTTTTACCCCCTCAATGCAATGACTTTATTTGAGGGAGGGTATGGATTCAGGACAATTTATGTTGTTTTTTTTTTTTCTAATAGGACCACCAGATGCACTGAAGAGTTCTGAGCAAATGAGAGGTTATGTGCCATGAATAGGCATAGATATGCATATGTGTGTATATATATATTCATCTATATGTGCTTTTGTGTATATGTAACATATATGTATATGTGCATGTATGTATATGGGGAGCAAAATTAGCACTTCTGCATTCCTCTAACTTTTGCTGAGATGAAGCAATTGAGAAATGTGTGTCCCAGGCCTCTTATCTTAATTATATGGCTGATACCAAAGGGACAAAGGGATAACAATAAATAAAAGAGGAACAGTTTGAAAGGTTGTTTGCTTGTTTTTCTCAGTATCACAAAGCAAGATTTTTGCTATAATATCACAGAATTATAATATGACAGAATTTGAGAGTTGGCCATCCATTCAATTCATACACAAAAGGAATTCCCAGTATCAATTGTCAGGGGAAAAAATGACAGAAAAAGCCATGTGAGAAGGAACATGATATTGGTTAGAAATCTAGTTTTTAGTCTTAGAATCCAAGTAGGTGGATAGAGTAGTGGACCTGGAATCTGGAAGAATGAGTTCAAATCCAATCTCAGACGTGTAGTAGCTGTGTGATCCTTTCTAAGTTACTTAACTGCTGCCAGTCTGTTTCCTCAACTGTAAAATGGGGATAATAATAGTACCCACTCTCAGGGATTGTTGTGAATATCAAATGGGATAATATTTATAAAATTTTTAGCACAGTGCTTGGCACATAGTAAACAATAATATTCTTGTTCCCTCCCTTCCTAGTGCACCATTTACCACCTTTATGACATTGAACAAGTCGCTTAACCACCTAAGGCTTCGGTTTGGGGCTAGATGATTATTTCATTCCTTTGTTTCCTTAGCATCCAACAGAATTCTTGATACATAATTAGTTCTTGCTTATTGATTGATTGAAGCCTCTCCTAGCTCTAAAGTACTATGACTACAACTTTTCCCCTCTCTTCAGTTGTCCCAGAAGGATTTTTTGAAAAGAAAACTGTTAGCTTGTCCTTAACCAGAATTGTCCTTAACTAGAGTTATTGGCCCAGATTTTGGAATCTCAGAAAATGAAACATAAAAACTTAAAAACTTGCAAACTTGGGTCTAATCCCATGTTTCAAGTCTAAGAAGAGAAGGAATAATATCTGCCAATAGTTGTCTTAGTCCAGCTTTTATGAAGAAGTTACAAAAGTTCTCATAGAAATAAGCTCACCAAACAAGAGGAAACAAAAATAGGAGAACCAGAACTTCATTTAACTCCAAAGGGATTGGTGCTTCTGAAAGGATTCCTTATTTTTATCAGGACTGAGCTGACACTAAATTGAGCTAATTCTGGGATCATAAAGGTTAAAGAAATAAGACAGGAGAAGGAGTAACCACTCCTGGGCATGGAAAACATGATCTCCAGCCCTGAAATGGAAAATGGGAGAAATCAGATCAGATAATCGGGCATGCAAGGAGAAAGACAGTGAATATGCTCTCCTGGGTCATTCTCTATCCTTTCTTCTCCATTCTTTTACAGCTTCAGTTTCTTCCCTACCACTTTCAGGCAAGAAGCTAAGCAGGTCCCAGATTGAGTAAACATCTGCAAATATCTATATGAGAATGGGAAAAGGAGTATAAGATGATAAGATTGAGAGTATAGAAGAAAATGGCACAGTTTATCTGTTAAATTTCTCTTCCCTCAGTCCAATTCCTTTTGCCTCTCTATGTTCTGACACTTTTCTGCCAGAATCCTCTACAAGATTGGAAAACTTTGAAAGAGAGAAGGCACACCCAACCAAATGATGCTACTTCCAACTCCTTTCCTTTCTTTCCTTATTTAAAAACACACCTCTGCATATATGCAGGCATTTATGCCCACTGACACAAGCAGACATTTAAGTTGCTCTGGTGCTTCATCTAGAGGGAGCAAGCTGATAGCATCTGGCTTCCTACAACGCTCTCCCAAATGTTTTATTTTCCATTATTATATATGATGATTATTTGAGGGATGATTTAATTCCCCAATCTTGAATATCACAGAGCTAAGAGCTTTGTATTTATCATATTTTTCAGCTGGGATACTAAGAATTGGTGGGCTGTGTGTGAATAGTTTATGTTCTCTCCCTTTTTTTGTGTGTCTGTGACTCTCTGAATCTGAAAAACAGCCAGATAGACTGGGGGGGGGGGGCACAAACAGAGAGAAGAGCAGGGTAGGGAGAAAGAGAAAGAGAAATGAGAAATTCAAGCAAGACAGACCTTTCAGAGTTTTATACCTCAGTGAAGTGCTTCCACCCCACCTATCCTTTATACCAAGTTTTAGGTCCATAGATGTCTATCATATTCTCAAATCTCTTTTCCCTGCCTCACCCTCCTATATTGACCTTGCCCCTGCACCCCAGCCAATACATACACACTAAGTGAATACTTTCTTCCTCTTTATTCTTCTTATGGAAAGCAAAATATCTTGCTTAGGACATGCAAATCATTTACAAACTTTAAAATGATCTTAGTTCTTCTTGATTATTCTCTCCTGAATATTTCCTATTTCATTTCCTCATAGAATCATAGAATTGGAAAGGGACCTTAGAAATCCTGGAATCATCAGGTTTAAAGCTAGAAGGGACCTTAGGGATCCTCAAGTTCAATTCTGTCATATTACAGACAAGGAAACTGAGGTCTGAAGAGTTTATGACTTTCCTAAGTTCACATATCTAATGAATAGGAAAGGCAGTATTTGAATCCGTATTCCTTGACACTATATCCAGTGTTCTCTTTATTCTAATATGCTACTAGATGCATTTTTAACTTAGGTCCAGGGAGAGACTTTAGGGAATCTGTGAACTTGTATGAGGAAAAAAACACACCTTAATTTTTGCTTGACTCTGATAATTGAAATTTTCTTCAAACATTAAAAAAAAATTCCTTTCTTATTTAGTAATATTTTATTTTTTCAATTACATTGGGAAACAGTTTTCAACATTTATTTTTATAAGATTTTGAATTCTACATTTTCTCCCTCTCTTTTCTCCCCCCAAGACAATAAGCAATTTGTTATAGATTATGCATGTACAATCATTTTGAACATATTTCCATATTAGTAATTTTGTGAAAGAAAAATCAGAACAGAAGGGAAGAACCACAATAAAGAAAAAACAAACTAAAAAAAAAGGTGAAAATAGTGTGCTTCAATTTGCACTCAGTCTCCATAGTTCTCTCTGTGAATTTGAATAATTTTTTCCATCCTAAATCTATTGGAATTGTCTTAGATCACTGTATTGCTGAGAAGAGCCAAGTTGATTAACACATAATCTTGTTAATGCTGTGTACAATGTTCACTCAGCATCAGTTCATATAAGTCTTTCTAAGCTTTTCTGAAATCATCTTGCTTATCATTTCTTATAGAACAATAATATTCCATTACATTCATATAGCACAACTCATTCAGTCATTCCCCAATTTATGGACATCCACTCAATTTCCAATTTCAATTCCATGCCACCACAAAAAGAGCTGCTAAAAAAATAATATTCTGAGGAGTAGTCTTTAGATTTCTCCAGACTGTCAAAAGGATCTGTGATTAAAAAAAAAAGAAAGAAAAAAAACTTTTTAAAAAAAAGAATCACTTGGTCAAAGGATATGAACAGACAATTTTCAGAGGATGAAATTAAAACTATTTATAGTCATATGAAAAGGTGCTCCAAATCACTGTTGATCAGAGAAATGCAAATCAAGACAACCCTGAGGTACCACTTCACACCTGTCAGATTGGCTAAAATGACAGGAAAAGTTAATGATGAATGTTGGAGGGGTTGTGGGAGGGCTGGGACACTGATGCATTGTTGGTGGAGCTGTGAACGGATACAGCCATTCTGAAGAACAATTTGGAGCTATGCTCAAAAAGTTATCAAACTGTGCATACCCTTTGACCCAGCAGCATTTCTATTGGGCTTATATCCCAAAGAAATCATAAAGAAAGGAAAAGGCCCCACATGTGCAAGAATGTTTGTGGCAGCCCTTTTTGTAGTGGCTAGAAACTGGAAATTGAATAGATGCCCTTCAATTGGAGAATGGCTGAATAAATTATGGTATATGAATATTATGGAATATTATTGTTCTGTAAGAAATGACCAGCAAGATGACTTCAGAGAGACCTGGAGAGACTTACATGAACTGATGCTGAGTGAAATGAGCAGAACCAGGAGATCATTATACACGGCAACAACAGTACTATATGACGATCAATTCTGATGGACATGGCTCTCTTCAACAATGATATGTTTCAAACCACCTCCAATTGTTCACTGAAGAAAGCCATATACACCCAGAGAGAGGGATGCGAAATGTGGACCACAACATAACATTCTCATATTCCTTGATTGATGTTTGCTTACATTGTGTTTCCTTTATCTGATATATCATTTGTGTAGATAAGATTTTTCTTGCACAACAAAGATAAGTTTGGAAATATGTATACATATATTCGATTTGCCAATATTTTAACATAATTAACATGTAGTGGATATCCTGCCATCTAGGGGAGGGGTGGGGAAGTTGGGGGGAAAAATTTCTAATGGAAAGCTATGTAAGTGTTATTGTTGAAGAATTACCCACACATATGTTATGCAAATAAAATAAAATTTAAAAAAAAAAAGATATTGCAAGGGTGAATGTTGAAAACTATTTTTGCATGTATTTTTAAAATAAAAAATTAATATAAAAAAAAAAGAATCACTGTACTATAGGACAAATTCAGCTTGTAATATGAATTATGACTATTTCCTTGACAAGTGGTCATCTAGCTTCATGAAGCCTTCAGTAACTGGGAATTCAATTACCTCTTGAGATAATCTATTCCTCCTTTGAAGAGCTTTAATTTTTAAAAAAAATTAATTCTTTCTTGTATTAAGCCAAAATCTGACTCCTTGTAATTTCCCTTCACTAGTTAGTTCTAGTTCTCCTCTCTGGGACAAGGAAGGCTCTCTAATCCATCTTTCACATGATAACCTTTCAAATATTTGAAGGTATTATCATTCTTCCCACTGTCTTTCTCTAAGCTTTCTCTTTTCTGATCCCAAGCTGTGTTTTCAAGAAGTACAACCAGAGACCCTACCTTTGAGCTTTAGCCTGGCTGAGAGATCAGATGATCAGAAATCTAGAGCTCAAAGAAATCTTAAGAGATCATCCAGTCCAACCCCTTCATTTTACAGCTAAGGAACCTGAAACCCAGAGGAATTTAGTAAATTGTCCAAGATCATATAGGTCTTTCGTTAACTCCCAGTTAGTATTAAACAAATTTATTGGTTTAAGATTCTGTTACCTCTCATCCATATAATGTCTCTATATCTTTTGAATGAAAAAGCATCAAATAGTTTAATTTCCGTAGAAATGGGTTCTTATTAATTCAAAATATATGAAATAAGTTGTACATTTGTCTTTTGAGATGGAAACACTGGCACTTTTTGTTTCTTTTTGAATAGGGTTTCTTGTACTGTGCTTTTCTTTCTTTTTTTTTTTTTTTTTTTTTGGTCTGGTAGGCAGTTTTCTCTTTGAGGTCCTTGGTATTTACAAAGGAGGGAGGGTAAAAAGAAAAATTAAAGCAGAATGCAAACTTTGTAATTCCTTTTGACTATAAATAGAACTTGGTAAAATTATAGATAGATTCAGTCTCTGTAAGGCCTTGATTTTTAACATTCATAAAATCCCATTTTCCTTTACTAAATGAAAAAAAGGGGGCTTAAATAGGTGAGGTTAGCTGAGATCAGTTTGATGCCAGCATTCATAGAGATTATATAAGTGCCTGTTTTCATGAGAAAACTATTAGTGATCCTATGGGTGTGTCTTTGAATATGTATTGTGCATATTTATATGCACAAAGATAAGTCACATAATTAATTCTACTTCAGGAGAGCACATAGAATCAAAGAATGTTAAAGTAGTCTAACCCTACCCTAACTCATTCTCATAGAGGAAGAAACTAAGATCTAGAGAGGTTGAAATGATTAGTGGATGAACCATGTGTATGTTGGAGAACCCTTTTTAGATATTCTTAAATATCAGTTTTGAGACCAGGAAGCTTATGTTTTTCCCTTTGATCCTAAAATGATACCAGACATTTAGATACTTCCTCCCCCCTAAAAATAAAATAAAATCCCTGTTTGTAAAATAATGTGATTCTGGTTTTCCATCCCAAATACCTTGGTTTTTCTTGCCTTATCAAAATGCAAACTCTTATGTTACTATTTTGTTCAAAATCCTAACAGGAAGATAATTTCTATCCTTCACTCAGCTAGTGTCCCTAGCACCTAGCCCTTTCAAAAATTCTCCTTGTGAATGAACCTTTTGAGGGCTAAACACATTGCAGATAAATCAAGCTCCTAAGACCAAAGCTCTTAAAAAAAAAAAATGTCCCCTGCATTTGCATCCTTGAAATGATTAAGAAAAGGCAAAGAAAGCAAAGGACAGCTAAGGAGACCTGTGAGTCACAAGCAATTAGCCTCCAGATTTGTGGCTACAAACAGAACAGTGGGTCACAACATGTAGTGTTAAAGAAAGGGAAGGTGGGGGGAGAATTTTTATCCCCTTTAGGAAAATAAAAAACGTCTGGAATCTCACACTCCATCTTTCCACAGCCTGGAAATAAAGACTACTCCCCCCCCCCCAACTACACTCACTCAGGTTCTATGCATTTTTCCTCACAAACCACACCCAGAGAATGCTATGAATAGCAGTTAGTAAAGAGCTGGGGACACGTGGGATGAAAGACAATTTAAGGTGGTCACAGATTTTCCTTTCCCTTCTTGGCTTTGCAAGAAGCCGGTGCCTCCTCCGGGTGTCCCTTTACCCCACCCCCACCCCCACCCCCTTACAACCCTGGGCATCTCTCTAAGGAAGAAAGTGCTGGGCCCTGTGGGGATGGGTGGAAGGATGATGAAGAAGGAATATGATCTAGGGAGTTTTATCTCCTTTCGTCAGAAATGGCAGGGCCACTAAGGGTAGGAAGGTAGGAGAGCTATTGAGGAAGCTGTGCATGAATAGCACCCAACTCCCTGGAGACTGAGGAGGGGCTCAATCAAGCCCTCTTAACCCTCGGGTTGATAAGGTCTCCCATACTAGAGGAGGGTGCTAATTGCAGCAGTGCACTCCGTGTCCCAGCTTTAAAAAAAAAAAAAAGAAGCGACTATACACTCATCGGGCAAGATAGGGTTGGGGCTGAAAGGAGAGGGGCGGTGGGGGTTGTTAACTAGAGAAAGGGAATTGATCAGAGGAACACTCTACTTGAATCTGTCAAGCTAGACTAGGAGCTCATCCATTGCTTAGTCGGCCACCAAGCCTGAGAGTTTGAGCTCAAGGCAGGCAACTAGCTTGATCAGATGTATTATTTTGCACAAAGAATGCTTGACGGACAGGTCTAGTGAACTGCAGGCCCAATAGTAAAGACAAAGTTGTTTTAAGATATATTTTTTTAACTTCTCAAATCGCAGAAGTACCAAAGTCAAACAGGCCTTCTCGGACTTCATGGCCTTCTCTGGAGCGCTCCGGGTTCCTCTCCCTCTAAGCGCTTTTGATTCCCTCTTCCCAAATCCTCTCTGGCGACGGTCCCCTCTTCCACTGGGATTCAAGGAGAACTAATGAAATGCTAATCTGCATCTAGGGGAAGGCTTGGGACTGGGGGCTTGGTAAATCGCATCATTTTCAATACAGTAGGGACCCGGGGTGAAAAAGGACAAACAGTTCCCTCTTACAAGCCAATTTCTCCACTTCCTCCCCCCAGTCCCCCGCCCCGGTACTGGAGCCTCCAGCGTTTCTTTGGGTGTCGACTTAAAACCTTAATATGGGTGGAATTTTCCCCTAAAATCGGGACCCCCTCCCCATCCTGGACCACATAAACATGGCGATAGCTGTAGAAAGAGGATGGATGGGGGAGGGGAGGGAGCGCAACAAATACAATTCAAAATGTGCGGTTGCCTGGTGAGTCCCTCTAGTTCTCTAAGGCCCAAGCGAAATGGCTGGATTATGTAAGTAACATCTCACCATGTGCTTACCACCATCTGTTAATATCTTGGTACTGGAAAGTTTGGTGCCTGAGGCAAAGCCAGAGTTGGCGTGGAAGAGATCCATTTTAGACCCTCTTCCATAAACATCCAGGACAGAGATTTCCCTCTTTTTTTTTTGTCCTCCCCCCTCCCCGTGTGTGTGTGTGTGTGTGTGTGTGTGTGCGTGTGCGTGCGTGTGCGCGCGCGTACAGTGAGTGGGGGAGTATTGTAAAGTATTAGTCAAAAGGTGATCCCTGGAAATAAGTGGTTGGGGAGAATTAGTAGGCGTAAACTTCGAGGTTTAAAAATTGTGTTGTTTTCTTTGGCTGAATTTGGTTTGGATTCATCTAGGGCCTCCTTGAGGTGAGGGATGAGGAATGGGGAGAGGGTACAGAAGGGGAGGAGTACTTCCTTTTTTGGGAGACCTTCTTTCCCACAAACAAACGCCACTACTATCCCCCCCGAATCCCCGGAAACCCTTCTAAGATTTGTACTTCAAGTTCTATGGAGTGATTCGCTTCTGTTTACTTTGAAAGCTGTTGGTTAAACAAACATTACTCTGGAGGCTCATAAGCTGTGGGGTTCCCAAGGGAGAATCTCCGCAGCTGCTACTTGCTACTGATCTTGTGGCATTTCACTTCCCCCCCCTCTTTTTTTTTTCCGGAACCAATTCTGGTTATAGATTTGGCTTTTCCCCGGGGCATCAGTGAATTGGAACTCCCTGGGAGAGATAGATACAGTCTGTCTCAGTTCGGGGCCAGGCGCTAGCCCTAAGGGTTGGTATTTCTTCCTTGCTCTTTCCGTGTGTGTGTGTGTGTGTGTGTGTGTGTGTGTGTGTGTGTGTGAGCCCGAAAGCCTGTGTGCGCTACTTTGTCTATCAAGATCACTAGGGGCTGTCTTCTGAAATCCATACCGCTGCCTCTTATTCTAGTAACGAGATCAAATCGCGGTCCCCAGAAAGGAAAAAGCCGAGTTGGGTTTTATGAAGTTTGGTAGGAATTGGTAGTGTTTTAAATGATGCAGTCGCTTCCTTGCTCCTGTTCAGTTCAAAGAAAGAAGCGAGGGGGAGTCATTTCGCCAAGGAAATGCCAAGGTGGACTTCATTTATTTACTCTACAAGCCAAAGTGGTACTTATTTTATTAATAGTAAATAAATTCATCAACAGTAAAGACTTCTTAAATTTGCAATAGAAGAAAGTTCGGAACTTTTCTAAACTTGGGGTGAGAAGAAAGGTGTCTTGTTAAACCAAGAGCTGCTTGTTTTCAGAGATAATTCCTATCTGGTCTTGTCTCCAAGCTTGCGGGACCCCTTCCTATGAAGAAAACAGATGGGAGAATCATAGCAGATAAGTGAGACAAGGGCCTTGGGTCTTGCTTCTTTTAGAAACAAGAACAGTAAGAATGTAAGAAACAGCGACCCGATTTGAGGCGAGAAAGATTGCAAATGGCATGTGTCTTATGTACATTAAGGGACAGGGCAGCAGGACTGCACAAGCAAAATCCTCAGATGACAGAGGTTGCAGGCTCAGAGGTTTGCTTTCTATCTCTTGCCGGTAGTTGCGGTTTTATTTCAGTAAAGCCCGCTTCTGGACAGCTAAGGCAGGCTGCACAACTGAGGAAGACAATACAAGTACAGCAAGACAGCAGGTAGGAAGGTTTAGAAGGGGTGACTAGGGGCAGAATAGGTAACTAGGAGCAGCTGAAACAGCAAGAGGAGAAAATCACTTCTCTCACCCCTAAACCAACACTATCCTTAAGCCCTTTCACTGTTGTACCCTCCATTGAGTCTGGTAAAGGAAAAGAGGCGGCCTCAGGAACTTTTTCCTCAAACAATTCCTCGCTGTGAGTGTATGAATGAGTTGGGGGAGGTGGTGTATGTGTGTGGTGTGTGTGTGTAGCATGCATCTGAGTCTTCGGAACAATAGAAATGAACTTTTAGGCTAAAGTTCAACTAATTTGTTTCTGAGGGAAAATCCACCTCTTAATCCTTTGGGGGAGCCTGTCTCCCCTATTCCTATGCCTTCGTCTTCCTCTCCCTGTTGTTTCAAATGCCAGACTGGGCAGATGGCTTTAAGGTGTAGAGGGCACGTCTCCCTTACTCCTACCAATTTCCTTGGGATCTGGCATTGGCTTCCATTTGGAATCTTCGATTCTTAAGATGAAGAAGAAAAAGAGGAGGAAGAGGAAGGAAGGGGAAGAGGAGAAGGGAAAAAAAGGAGGAGGAGGAAGAAGGAACGAGAAGGAAGCATACTATTCATTAGGATCCAAATATCTCCCCAACACACTAGATTATCTGGAAAATACCAGATAAAAGCATTACTGAATCCCTGTATCTAATGGGAATTCTCCAATAAGTCCATCTGCACTCAAATCTAAACTCTCCCAGCCCAATTAAATTGTTTGATAGAATAACGGAACACTGGAAGAGTGTGTGTGTGTGTGTGTGTGTGTGTGTGTGTGTGTGTGTGTGTCCAGGGTAAGGACTAGGGTATTATGTAGGCTGATTTTCCCCGGGATCTCTTTTTTTCATCTTAGCCGAATAGATTTAACCTGGCCGGTTTGATTTTTCTTCTTCTTTCCAATGTTTTAATTCTGTGCCAGAAAGTTTCCTGCGGTGCTTGACTTGGACGAGTTATCATCGTTATTTTTTTAAGAGAACTTTAATATCCTCCTTCTCACAGTTTGACCGTTCTGTGGCTGAAATTAAAAGCGTCCAAGAAAAGGGGCGTGTGCTGGTGTGTGTGTGTGTTTGTGTGTGTTTGGGAGGGGCAGTGTGGTAGTTGGTGGTGTTCTGGCTGTTTACTATTAACACACTTCATAAATCTGCCATAATAGCTGAGGTGCAAAGAATGATCAGAACCTTTGATCTGATTAAATTCCAAGTGCTGTAGCGGAGGAAAAATGTGGATCCTCTCCAACCCCCCCCCCAAAAAAAAATAATCGAAGGAATGTAGTTCAATCAGTACTTAATAAGCAAGGTATGAGTTGGTTTTGACTTCTCAATTCTTGCAAGTCCTCACTTCTATAGGACCTAAAGTCATGAACTTAGTGGCTTTATTAAAAATCATTCTATCCTCCTTGAAAGGTAGAACGTATAACTTTAGACCAATGGTGCCCTTTTTCTTTCATATTTGTAGCTTCTAATTCCCAAGGATCCCTTTCAAGTGCATATTCTCTGTCTTCTTTATGTATTTGTTTCTGTCTCTGCCTCTAAATTTACCTCTGAGTTTTTTTATCTCTGTCTTAATAATGTCAAATCGAAAAATACTCTTTAGGCATTGTATTGGCGTCCCAGATTTAAGAAGATTAAACTACTTTCCTAAAGAGCTTCCTAGTTTGGTACATCGGCTCGCTAAAAAAAAGTATGTACAAGTTGGTCAGAAGTGCAGGGATCTATCTTCCTTCCATCACCCTAGGACGAATTACCAAGTCATAGAGAGCCGGAGCTAGGAGAAACCTAAAAGAATATTTAGGTAGGTCCCCTCATTTTAAACGGAAGCAAACTGAGTTGTTAGCGGCATGCAAAGAAATTGTTCGGTATGACTTACGTCTTTTAAGAAGGCTGCTGAGCCTAAAAGTTAAAAAGATGCTCTCAGAGGTAGCCAAGTGCATCTCTATTTCCCAAGAAAAGTAGGGCAATTAATTGCCTGGAACTCGGACAATTCTTACCCCCCATCCCCATTATATTCAGTTTTGGGGGGATGTGTGAAACGTCGAACAATTTTCTCCCAAACTTACCTGCATGACAGCTCACTTCCGAGAAAGACTGAGATAGAGACCGCGATTGGGAGAGACAGAGAGACCGGGGGGGGGAGGGGGCGGGGGGGGAGGAGAGGAGATAGAGACAGAATGAGAGAGAGAGAGAGAGAGAGAGAGAGAGAGAGAGAGAGAGAGAGAGAGAGAGAGAAGAAAAAGTGACACATTTTGATGTACTTCGAACGATTACTAAGTAAATGAGATAATTTGGGTGAATTCCCCTCCCTTCTCCCTCCCCATTTCTCCACCCCAGTTGCCTGCTACACCCTACTCTTTCGATCTACTTCTCGGTGCCTTCTTTCCTCAAGTCTGAGGAGCGCTTGGCCTCTCTGGGGGCTCGATCAGTTCTGGGAAGAAGAAGAAGATGGAAAAAAAAAAAAAAAAAAGACTCGAGTCCAGGAAGAGCAAATCTAAGAGAGAGCTGCCCGCACTCATCAGCTCGCCCTGCACCAGCTCGCAAATGGCCAGGTTCCCCGAAGCCCCCGATGTGGTGGTGATCAAGGCTCCTTCCTTGCAACAGGGGAAGGGACGGGGGGACTGTGAGTGAGAGAGAGTCTAGGGGGAGGAGGGGGAGGGGAGGTGGAGTGCTCAGAGGGATGGAGGAGGGGAGGAAGGCGGCGAGGGCTGGAAGGGGGGTGTCCCTCTCTCCTCCTCTTTTTCACATCTCCCCCACCCCTTTTATTTTTTTTTCCTCCCAAGTTCTCTTGCCTCGCTATCCCCCCTTGAATCCGAAGGCGCCTCCCGATTGGGTGCTGAGTCTGGGTACGTCAGTCAGACTGTGACGTGCAGTCTTCCTGTTTCCTTCAGCTGTGTCTTAAAGTAAATCTTGTGGAGCGAAGCTCAGCTGTGTGAGCGCTCTGAAATTATACACCATTGCAGCCAGGCAAAGCAGAGCGGCGCAAAAGAGCTCTCCCTGGGTCTGTCTCCCTCCCTCTCCTCTCGCTCTCTTGCTCCTAGCTCCTCTCCTGTTCTCTCCTATCCTCTCCTGTTCTCTCCTCTCCTGTCCTCTCCTGTCCTTTCTTTTTCTCTCCTCTCCTTTCGTCTCCTCTCCTCTCCTCTCCTTTCCTTTCCTCTCTCCTCTTCTCCTGTCTTCTCCTCGCTTCTCTTATCCTCTCCTTTCCTCTCCTCTCCTCTCCCTGTCCTGTCCTCTCCTCTTCTCTCCTGTCGTCTCCCCTCTCTTCTGTTCTCTTCTCTCCTCTTCTCCTCTCTTCCTCTCGCTCCTGTCTCTCTTTCACTCTCTTTCACTCTCTCCCTCTCTATCGCACACACATTCACCCTCCCTTGTCAAATTACAATATTCAGCAGCAGCAAGACATCAGCGTGTGTGTGCGCGCGTGTGTATTTTCCACTCTCTTTCCACCGGCAAAAACAAAACAAAACAAAAAAACCCAAAAACAAAACAGAGAAAGAGAGAGAAAGAGAGAGAGAGAGAGACTCAATTCCATCGCTTTTTGCACTGAGTAAGTATCTCTTACCCCTCCTACGTCCCCCTCCTTTAAAAAAAAAAAAAGGCACTTATAATGGCTTTTTTTTCTTGAATGAGAAAGGGGGAAAAAAAGACTTATATTACTCATACCCATGTAAATTTTTCTTCCAGGGGAAAATGCAATTATTTAAATGAATCATAATAAAATAAACCCTAATGATTTCTAACCAGGAGCCTCAGTGGGACTCATCACTCTAGTCTTCCCAGTTCCTAAAGAGTAAGTGATTTGGTTGTGTGTATGTGTGTGTGTTAGTGTTTGTGTGTATGTGTGTGTGTGTTTACAATTTTTTTCTCTCTATGGTGGTGGTGGTGGGAGAGGGTGGAAGGCTGATATTGCTGTTCTTGTCTCTTGATCTTGTCACCTTTTGTTTACTGGTTTTGAGGCTTGAGGGGAAGCTTTCTTCTTTTTCTACTCCCCCCCCCCCCACGTAGGAGAGGGAAGTTCAAGGTGGGGATTGCTACTTTGCACTGCTCCTTTTCTCCAAACCGCTTTCCCCCTTTTCTCCCCCCTACCCCACAAACTCCTAGTCTAGTGCCTGTGTCCTTTCTCTTTGTCTTGTTTATTATAGCTGCCATTCTTCTCTCTTCCAATTTGCTTGTCATTTGCATACCTTTCCCTTCTTTTTTTTTAACCCCAGCAAAATGGGGAACGGGACAGAGTGGGGAGGGAAAAACGGGAGACTATTACTTACTTTTCTAAGACGTTGTCACCGGCAAAACAAAACAAAACCAAAAAATAAGCCAGTTTTCCAAAATTTTAGAAATGGATTCAATGACAATAGCGGAGTGCGTTTGTATCTACTGGATGGAGTTGCTGAGTGAAGTTTAGGGGGTAAGGCTTCTTTATTTGAGGGGTGTAGCATGTTTGAGTGGGAAACTTTGAGGACCGATGATGGAGAAAAGGTGTTTTAGGGGCCAGAATTGGGGAAAGAGTGAATGTTCTTGGGTGGCTGATTCCAGAGCCAAAGAACACTCCTCCCCTCCCCCCAATTACTCCTGTCAGTTTGTGGTGTTGAGGAAGAACCAGTGTCCAATGGAAATGATACCTAGAGTTTTGCCCTCTCTCAGCCTGAGAAGGGAAAAGTGCCTAGAGATGAGATGGATAACTAGAGGAATTATAGGAGGAAAGAGAAAATTGCTCTCATCCTGGATTGAAAATTGCAACAGGGATCTTAAAATGTGTGTGCGGGGTTGAGAGAGGAAGAGGGAAAAATAGTTCTTAAAAGTGCTTTTCTTAGCTTTTCCCTGTACTTCTATGCCTTTGGATGAGACAGCAGGTTACTTACTGCTCCAAAATAAATTGAAGGTTAAGGAAAAGGGTGATTCTTTTGATAGCTATTCCAAGCTCCTCTGGACAATTCCACCCAGATATCTTTCCTTACCCAGCTTCTACCAAAGCTGAAGCTGAAGAGTACTCCTTTAGGAGAAAGACACAGGGGCAGACTGAAATCTGGACTAAAGAGAGGGCAAATCAGGGGAGTAGGGAAGAGTTTAAAATAATTCAAGGAGACAGGTTGAGGTGAGAAACTGGCATTCTTGGCAACCCTGCACCCTTAGCCCCAGGGAAAAGCTGAGGACTCACCTGCTTGTTTGTATTTTTCCAAGAACATCTATTTGTGTATGTTTGTGTGTGTGTGTGTGTGTTCCTTGTCTCCCTTGAAGCACAGAAAATTAAAAAAAAAAAAAAACATTGGCGAGTATTCTTCTATGAGAGTGAAGGAAAAGAGATGCCCTGCCTTTTATGTCCCTTCTCCTTTTCTCCAGCCAACTCCTCTCTTTTAAATTATATCTCTCTTTATATTTCCTTTATCAAACTATGAGGTCTGCTAACAAAGTGCGCATGGGCAAGGCTAGACAGGTGTGTTGTGTCAAGAAAGACAGGTGCAAGTTCCCCTGTGTTTGTCTCTCTGTGCAGTCCCAAACCACAGTGCTTGAGGGTTGTCGAGGTTTAAGAATTTATGAGTGTCCTGGTTGATAGGATTGTTCAGGCCGAGAATAATTAAGCTGCTGGTGGGGTTTGAAACTGCCATGTGATATTTTTAAGAGATCTTTGGCAGCCCCTTTCCTGGGCTCTTCTTAGACTCTCAGGTTCTAAGCAGTCATAGCCACCCCAACCCCCTACACATATATACTTTGGGCAGCAGGTGGAAGGACAAACATTGCCTGTTCCCTCACTTCCCTATGTTGTGTTTCATTTAGGTTTATTCTCCCAAGTTTGCATATGGCTTATCAAGAGAAAAGGCAAGAAGGAAAGCAGAGGCAGCAATTTTTTGTTAGGTTTTTTTAAAACCTAGGGTGTGTGTGTGTGTGTGTGTGTGTGTGTGTGTGTGTATGTTATGCATGTGTGTGTTATGCTTGTGCACATGTGCATGTATATATCCTGGTGATACTAAAATCCAATCCCTCTGGCACTGTTAAAGTTTATCATTATAGTATGTCTTATATCTGTCCAGAAATAATAGATCTATACAAATACTTATAATTTACTGAAAAGATTCATAGTTTAAAAAAGGGAGAATGGATTATTTATTAAACACTATCTTCCAGAAAGTAGGATATGATTGTCATTGCATCAGGCATTGAGTCAGAATGGCTGTCCTAGACATTGCTTTACCTGTAGAAGAAAACCTGAATATAAGCTCTGTGAATTTGCATTCTTCTTTGATGAAAGATATAGCCTGGTAAAGGTAAAGAATATCTCAAGAAAACTTAGCATCAGGAAATTGGGTGGGTGTTGTATAGAGAGAAGTAAAAGAAAAAGATGTAGGAAGGGAATTTATGCATTCAATTTGTACATTTATATACAAAATAGACATATCCTTTGTAAATGGCCAATTTAAATTCCAGTAAAAATTTTTAGTGAGTTGTGGAAAAGAAGAAAGTGGAAAATGATCCTCTCGTAACTAACAGCATGAAGTCTTAGAAGCTAGCTCATTTCTTTTCTCACCTTAGTTATAGTTGTGAGCTTCTTTAAATAAAATAGATAGCATGGTAGTAAGCTAAGTGGGTGTATTTTTTTTTATTTTGTTTTGTTATTGTTTCCATGAGAATGGAATTACATGAGGCATTTATCCTTTAGGCTTACATACATCTAAGTTTTCACAACCTCTTCCTTAGTTGCTTTTGAAGTTTTTACATGTCTAAAATTTCATTTATGGCCAGGCCAATTGTTTTATTTTTAACAAAGTTTGTCTGTGGTGGAAGCTTATTGGCAAGTTTGTAAGTCTACCTTGCATTGTTCTGTTAAGCTTCATCACAATATTCTAAAATAATACGGTGGAGCATATCTCACATAATCTTTGTTCACATTTTTGTTCTTTCTCATTCACCTTTCTTCTCCCAGCAATTCTTGAAATCTTAAAATATATTCTGCCCTTGTCTTTATACACTTAGGCTTGCTCTTTGGTTATTTAAGAAGTAAATGAACCCCTTTCTCACTAATTTCTTAGTAAAATTCTAGGATTGTGGTATATATGTAACTGATAGTATTGATAGTTTTAAGATTCAGGTTTCACAAAGTGCAGTGTAAGAAGGTTACTTAGTTTTAATGGTTGGTTATGATTGATATTTGACCTCAAGATTCTGAGTTAGCATCTCTCTAAGTTGGAAAGACAATCTAGGCTAGGAAGTTTATAAACCTCATTGCCCATTGAGTTGTTAGGCTTCACAGGGCATTATGAAGCATAAATTGCAGAGAACTTAATGATTATTTAGATATTCAACCAGGAGGAGAAACTTAAAAATTTTTTCCTTTGAGGTTTATTTTTATCTTACTTGCGAGTCAAGTGAATTATTATTTTGGAAGTACATGTGAAAATGCTTACTTGTAAAACTTAGGTACCCAGCATATCTGTTATACTTATTCTTAAGGATGGATGACATTGCTTTTAGTGTAAACCTAAAATCAGCCATTTCACAGGTGAAAAATTTAAGGAATTTTTGATGATGTGGAAGAATCTTAATAATGAAGTAGTCATTACTTCAGAACTCTGTTACTATGATAGGCACTATTGGCAATACAATCATAACTAATTGAAGTAGTAATTGGGGGGTAATGGATTCCTGAATGTAAATGTCAGAGCATTTTTTTTTTTTTGCGACTAATAGGAAGGAGAAGCTATCGCAAAGAAAAAGTTGCTAATTAACAGAATTAAATTTGTCACTTTTCAGTACTATTGAGGAGAGTTAAGTGATTTAGGGCCACTTAAATCACCTGATTTTTTTCCTTTCAGATTTATGCATTGCTAGATCAATTAAAATGTTCCCTATTAATGACATTCTATTTCAATTTCATAACTCCATTGACCTAAGTCAGTTAGAATCCCATCCAAAGGGTATATCTACTCAGATGGAGTGAAGTGGAGTGTCTTACAATTTATTCAAATAATTTGATCAGTAGAGACAGCTAATATAAATAATTCAGGTACAAAAAAAAAAAACCTTTTCCCTTTCTCTCCCCATACTAAATTATATTGCCTAAACAATCTAAAAAATTTCCTAAGTACAATCAGTCTTGTTTTGGAAATATAGTTGTAGCAAAAGTAGCCTCTTCTTTTGTAAAAGCAAAGAACATTCCATTAATAAATTAATATAGCAGTGTTCCCCCTGGAATTTCTTAATAAATAGTCTTCATTGTTAGCCCTTGACCCATGCTTTTTCTAGAGATTCTTTATGCCAAATTGAATACCACACACTTAAGATTTTACTAAAGGATCTTTTGAAGCTGTTCATTCCTTATTTGACCTTATCTGAGCTTTTTCTAGCTAAACCTGCTGTGCTTGCATCCCTATTCTAGGATAGTTTTCAAATCATATGTTATATTAAGTTTTTATATGCCAATAGGGACACCCAAAAAGCTGTACTACAAAAACCAAAATCACATATGCATTTTTAAATAATAGCTAAAGGAATTTTAAGAGAAAAAAATGTAGATATTTAGTCACTAATTTGTGTCCTCAAATTCCCATGCTTTGTTTTTATATGCTTGTGATAATAATCTTTAATCATTATGTATAAATGTATATTTATTTTACTTTATGCTGAGTATAAATATTAAAATTCAACTAAAATGAAAACAGTAATCAAACCAATTAGCACTATCTGTTTAGTACAGATATTGTGAAAAGTTTTCAGATGCTTTCAAATAAAGATAACACTATAGCTCAATATCTTTAAAAACAACCCTCTAAAGAATTTTGAAATCACAGAAGCTTTACATATGTTTGTGTATATATGTGTAACATGTACATAAACATGTATATTTAAATGGTTTCAAGTAAATTAGTTTATAGATCATTTAGAAGTATATTCTGATATGTTAGGTATCTTCACTGACATTTAAGAATTATGAAACTGTTCTAAACAAGTAAAAGATTCATGGCTATTATTTGATTTTATCTTCATGAGTGTATCATTAAAACACTTACTCTGGGGTCAATAGATCAAATGCTGCATTCTTTCTGAATCAGTTTATATATTTGGTTAGAAATAATTCTAAAATGGCATTTCATATCAAGACATGGAGTTCAATATGCCCAAGTTTTTTCAATTTATGTATCAGTGCTTCAAAGATCCACAGTAGAAATTAGTCAATATTTGGACAGAAAATGTTGACAAGTTGAAACAGATTTCCAAAAATCTTTTTAGTCTGATAGATTTAAGAGATTTGTCAGATTATTATATTTTGAGCTGACTGTTAAATTGACACTCATCCCTTGGTGAGGATGAAAGAGAAAGATAGACTGAGCAATATTACTTCCCAAAACCTTAGGAAGAATCCAACTCCTTTCTTGGCACATAAGAGATACTGGGATACAGCTGTTGATACCTGGGTTAGATGAGAGGAAGTGTAGTTGACATGAAAAGAAAATGGCAGCTGGAAAGGAAGGATGCCTGAGGATGACCTTATGCTCTTTCTCATAGCAGTATGCAATTTCCTGAGCCACTGTCTCGGAGATGATGTTCCTATGACAAAGACTAGCCAAAAAGAAATTCCAGATTAGGTGTTGAGGTAAACAGAAGGAAAGGACAATACACAGAAAGTATGCTAAAGGTTTTGATTGGGAATCAGTTCATTTTTATGACTTTTGCAGATGGAGGTGAAGTATTTGAACAAAGAAAAAGATAAATGTTAAAAACTGATGTCAGGGGTTTTGATTTTTGAAAAGTTAATGTGAGATTTTTGAAAAGTTAATGTGAAAAGAAAGTACTACCTTTTAGCTCTTCTTTCCCCCTTAGTGGACCTCAAAAGCCTTCAAATTACTAAAGTCTTCCTGTGATCGTTGGTCTAGTTTTGATGTCACATCAGTCCATCTATCATGAGTTGATATTCATTTAGTTGTGGAGTGTTCTTTTTTAATTGTCTCTCTCACTATCTGTATGTTTTTAGATCTTTTTGGTTACTGAAAAATTTCCTGTCAATTATACTTCGATTTCCCAGGCCTAAGTGAAATGCACCTACAATATGCCTCCATGGGGCTTGTAATTGCGCTTCTGGTTTTTTATAGCTAACTGATTTCATTAATAATTTCCATATATCTACAACATTCAGAATTGCATTTTGAGCGAAGTATTAAGTTTCCAATCTTAATTCAGAGGATCCATTTTGTTCTCTTGAATGCAAAGAGTTTGAAATGTAAGCAAGCAAAGTATTTCTTTCATAACAATCTAAAAGAAAATTTCTGAAAATGTTCTTAGTTCATCCAAACACTATGGGCAAAGACGGCAGGAGGAACTTTGACGCTTTGCACATTGTTACTATCTAAGCATTGAACATTTTCTTGATTTTTACAGGTTATTTCATGCTGAAATTATGCCTATTTGCATGGATAGTCATTCTTTAAAACTAGCCACAGATGCAATCCTAGGGAGCACGTAGATGTTTTTACAGGTGAACCGAAAGAGATGGGAGCTGTTCCAAAAAGCCTGCATGCTGCCTTTGGCAATATACCCTGTTATTGTGAAGATGTGCTCTGTTAAGCAAATGTGAAGTTTAATATTAGATAAATGCAGCATGAAAAATATTTTCATTTTCTTAGTATAGTGTTAATTGTAACCAAAGAGATGGTGATATCCAATAGTTTACATGAAATTTGAGTCTGGCATCATTAGTTAATAAGTCACAAATTATGTTGAGCCTTTTATAAATGCAAAGAAGTATGTTCTCTCTTTATACTGTGTTCTTGAGAAACAATGAAAGTTCATATTAAGAGAAGGTATTTTCCTTTTCACACATTTGATTGATGCTGTGATTTTTCTTTCATCTTCGCAGATTTTCTTTCAGCCTCTTTTTTTTTTTTAGTTTGGCACAGGGAATAGGAATCTGTTTAACAAAAAAATTGTATGTAAAAAGCTTTCTTTGGGAATACAAGGTATTATTTTTGGAGCAGATTCTGAAAGAAGACTAGTACTGAAAATGTTATTCCTATTTATGCTAAAAATTTGTTGTTCTGTATTTCAATTTCTAAAAAATATATCTAAAAATGTTCTAAAGAATATTCTTTCCAATAGAAGTAACTGAAAAAAAATAATTCTTAAAAGGACGCAGTTTAAAATATTAGCATAACTAATATTAGGTCATGGCATCACAGACTATATTTTGGCTAATTATTGTAAGTCCAAATACCTATGCTAAATCAGTAGATCTATAAAACTATTCATCCCATGTTGGTTTCAGTGTTAAATTAATCATTTAAGTTGTAGGATTCTCCCTTCCTACATTCAACTCAGAGTAATTTTAATCCATTAAAAAAAATCCTACCCAGTTTAGAGAAAAGGGATGTGCCAACTTCCTACACTGATCTGAGAGGACTTTTCTTTTATAATGTTAAAACCACAAGAAATTTTAGGGAGAAATTGAATTTTAATACAATTTTTTCAGAGATTTTTAATTTCATGTTGCATATTAAGGAAGAACCACTTTCATCTTCTTTTGTAATGTCACTCAATGGCCCCAAATTTAATCAAAAAAAATTTTTTTGGTCAGAGGCTGTGTTCTTATAATCTACTCTTTCTTCTGAAGATAAACAGTATCATTTTAGGCATTTGTGCAAGAGAATCATATTACTGGTGCTTAAGCAGTTTTTGCCTTTTTTTTTTTAAATCTTAATCCATCTTAAACCAGTGGAGCAGAAATATTTAAAAATGTTTCATTTCAAGCAGAGTGCATAATAAATTGCAATAATTGTAATGTGCCATAAATCCCAGATCCTATGCATTTTGCATTTTATTCAGGATTGAGGTCAGGAAATTTGGAGAAATTTAAAGAAAATGATTCATCAGTCCTTTTGTTCTGTTGGCCAGGGTCCCGGGATTCTTGAGCTGTGCCCAGCTGACGAGCTTTTGAAGATGGCACAATAACAGTCCAGTGATGCCTGACCATGACAGCACAGCCCTCTTAAGCAGGCAAACCAAGAGAAGAAGAGTTGACATTGGAGTGAAAAGGACGGTAGGGACAGCATCTGCATTTTTTGCTAAGGCAAGAGCAACGTTTTTTAGTGCCATGAATCCCCAAGGTTCAGAGCAGGATGTTGAGTATTCAGTGGTGCAGCATGCAGATGGGGAAAAGTCAAATGTACTCCGCAAGCTGCTGAAGAGGGCGAACTCGTATGAAGATGCCATGATGCCTTTTCCAGGAGCAACCATAATTTCCCAGCTGTTGAAAAATAACATGAACAAAAATGGTGGCACAGAGCCCAGTTTCCAAGCCAGCGGTCTCTCTAGTACAGGCTCAGAAGTACATCAGGAGGATATATGCAGCAACTCTTCAAGAGACAGCCCCCCAGAGTGTCTTTCCCCTTTTGGCAGGCCTACTATGAGCCAGTTTGATATGGATCGGTTATGTGATGAGCACCTGAGAGCGAAGCGCGCCCGGGTTGAGAATATAATTCGGGGTATGAGCCATTCCCCCAGTGTGGCATTAAGGGGCAATGAAAATGAGAGAGAGATGGCTCCGCAGTCTGTAAGTCCCCGAGAAAGTTACCGGGAAAACAAACGCAAGCAAAAGCTGCCTCAACAGCAGCAACAGAGTTTCCAGCAGCTGGTTTCAGCTCGAAAAGAACAGAAGCGAGAGGAGCGCCGACAGCTGAAACAGCAGCTGGAGGACATGCAGAAACAGCTGCGCCAGCTGCAGGAAAAGTTCTACCAAATCTATGACAGCACTGATTCTGAAAATGATGAAGATGGTAACCTGTCTGAAGACAGCATGCATTCAGAAATCCTGGATGTGAGGGCCCAGGACTCGGTGGGAAGGTCAGATAATGAGATGTGCGAGCTAGACCCGGGGCAGTTCATCGACCGGGCCAGGGCCCTGATTAGGGAGCAAGAAATAGCTGAAAACAAGCCGAAAAGAGAAGGCAACAAAGAGAGAGACCAAGGGCCAAACTCTTTACATTCGGAAGGCAAGCATTTGGCCGAGACCTTAAAACAGGAATTGAATACTGCCATGTCACAAGTTGTGGACACTGTGGTGAAAGTCTTTTCATCCAAACCCTCCCGCCAGCTTCCTCAGGTCTTCCCACCTCTTCAGATCCCTCAGGCAAGATTTGCAGTCAATGGGGAAAACCATAACTTCCACACCGCCAACCAGCGCCTCCAGTGCTTTGGTGATGTCATCATTCCAAACCCCCTGGACACCTTTGGCACCATGCAAATGCCCAGCTCCACAGACCAAACAGAAGCACTGCCCCTAGTTGTTCGAAAAAACTCCTCTGACCAATCTGCCTCTGGCCCACCTGCTGGGGGCCACCACCAGTCTCTGCACCAGTCTCCACTTTCCACCAACACAGGCTTCACCGCCTCTTCCTTCCGCCACCCTTTCTCTCTGCCATTGATGGCCTACCCATTTCAGAATCCATTAGGTGCTCCCTCTGCCTCCTTTCCTGGGAAAGACAGAGCCTCCCCAGAATCCTTAGACTTGACTAGGGAGACAGCAAGTCTGAGGACCAAGATGTCATCCCATCATATGAACCACCACCCTTGTTCACCAGCACATCCTCCCAGCACAGCTGAAGGCCTCTCCTTGTCTCTCATAAAGTCTGAGTGTGGTGATCTCCAAGATATGTCTGATATTTCACCTTTTTCCGGAAGTGCAATATCCTTTTATTTTCCCATCAAAAAAAAAAGGTTTTCTGAAAAAGTTTAAATTAAGGGGACAGAGAACCATGTAGATTGATCTGATCTTACATTTTAACGTGGTTTTTTTTTTTTTTGGTAGTTTCTGTTTGAAAGAGAAAACAAGTCAACATCCTTGGCATTGTTTTATCCTAGATAGATGTTATTTTTCTGATAACATCTCTGCCTAGAATGAATTACTACCAAACATTTGCCACTAGGAAAAAAAAGAGAGAATTAAATGATACTCTGTATTTAGCATATATCTTTACATCAATAGTTTTCTGTTGTTCATATTCTGTTTCCAGATGGATTTAGAGATTTTTTTAAGTTCCCTTGTAGGCATTAGTCTCCATCATTATGGGAGCTAAAAAAAAAAAAAGCCCTTTTAAATGAAGGAATTATGGAAGTTAATTTGTGGGTTTCTGAAACTCCTTTAGAGCATTCCCTCCTGAAAATAGTTTAAAACTATCAAAAAACCATCAGAAACTTAACCAGTAAGTCTATTAAGTCTCACAAAGAAAATAATTGTTAGTGTAAGATTAGATTGAAATAGAAGGTTTCACTTCTATTTTAAAGTATGGATTATATGTATATGTATATGTACATGAATTCATATGTATATATATGAATCACATATCTGTAGATATAGATATATACATGTATTCATAGGCACATAGATATAATACAGATACCGATTTATTCAGCTGCATAAGGTTGTCTAACCCAAAGATCTATTCTTTGGGCTTTATGCAGCTGTCTGTTATGCATGATTAACCTCTGCTCAGCCATATACAGAAATCTTTTGTCCTAACATACACAAAGCCAATAATTTTGGAAAGCAAGAAAGTACAATTAAATATAAAAATTAATATTAGATTTAAAGAAGTCTGTATTAGACTTACTGGAGAAATGTCTTTATAATTCTTTTAAGCTTCAAATCATGTCAAAAAAATTCATGTCAAAAATGTTAGACCTACTTTTAGTTGGATCTGTCCTGAACTTCAATCATTTTCAATATTTGTTTCTTCCTTAGGTCCTTGGTTAGGAAAGTTTCCTAAAATCTTGGATGTATAGGTGTTCAGTGCTACAAGGCAAGGGTAGAGTCAGTATCATTTTTAATATTTTGTATCTCCATTCATGTATTTGTGACAGATTGAGATTTTCCTTTTTATAAGAAATTTCCAGATGGGTATAACATTTAGTAATTAATTTGTCTAGTACTAAATTGAAGACTTTAGGCAATAGTCATTATGACTAGAAATCAACATTTTGGTATCTAAACCCACTCTAGAGGCTGCCCCATAAGTGCAAAGTCTGAGCTCAGGTAGTTAATTTGTTTTCCTAGTTAATGAAGGCCATGCTGCTAGGGAGACCCAGAGCTACCCTTCAATATTCATTGTAATAATAGAGGAGATTTCCTTTCGTCGACAGATTATGTCAGATGTACAGGCATGCAACTTCTTTGGGTGGTTAAGAACAGAGTCACTTCTCATTCATTAAGGAAGTAGGGGATTGAGAGGTGGGAAGAGAGACACATACACAAAAAGAGAGACAGACACACAGACAGAGACAGACAGAGTAAGAGAAACAGAGACACATACACAGAAAGAGAGACAGACGGAAACAGAGAGACAGAGACAGAATGACAGAGACAAAGACACACACACACACACACACACACACACACACACACACACACACACACCCTGCAGCATTCTTCATGTAAAGGCTGGATGACCATGACCATTTATGGGATACATAGTCCAGGGAATTCTTAATCAGGTATGGGTTAGACTTTTATCTTCTGAGATTGTTTCTAATGCCTAAGATTGATTGTATGATTCTAATTAAGTAGAGTAGCGCTACTAAGTAAGTGACTACTGCTTTGGGGATCTAGACAGAGAATTTCAGCTTTAAGTTTCTGCCTCAGTTCCCACCCTTCAGTGACTTGTCTGCAAGTAGTTGGTTAGCCAGAAATTCACCGGCACTTGAAACTGCCTACATAGTTGTTGGGAAAGGGCTAAGGGACCTCAGAGATTTACATGCTCTCTTACCCTGAGAAAACCAACTCAACCAAGTTTCTTGCAATGCAAAGTTTATTCTGGCATTAATTCTCTCAGCAGTCATTTAAAATGGGTGGCAATGATAATGGGTCTATGCTCTGTGTCTTCTTACCAGATTCTTAACCTTCAAAATATTAGTTATGTTTTTAAACAAGCCTTTCTATGTATTCCAGCTCTCCTTACCTGTTTAGTTTTGGTTTTATTTTTTGTTTTTTCTTTTTTGGTAGGTCCATCTTCCTAGAAAAATTTCAAAATAGCCTTAGGCATTGGCTTAGTCTTTATCTAAATCCCCTTAATGGGAAATGAAATTTTTGGGCTTAGGGCAACAGAAGCCCCTTTATATATATGTGTATATATATATATATATATATTTTGCAGGAATTAAAGCAAATTTTAACTGTTCTCTTTTCAGACTAGAGACATCCTTTCTCATTCCTGTCAATTATGAGATTCTACTGAAATTCAGGGGAGGGAAAAACCCTTACTTTCATACAAAATGTTGGTTCCCCTTAGTACCAGGAGTTAAGTCTATTATTATGAATATTTCTGGTGCTCTCCATTACTTTTGCATATTTCATTTTCTAGCCTTCTTAATCTTTCTTCTATGCTCCAATATCTCCCCTCTTTCTATCTTATCCCATTTTAACTTTTTTTTTTCTTCATTTGTGTGCTCCTTCTGAGGAGAAAGATAGATGGACATTCTTTTCTGTTGCCCAAACCAGCCTGAAGCCAATTGAGAGATGGAGTATTCATGTGCCACTCCTCATTTTCCTTCTGACTCTATCTTTCAGCCACACTCTGAGCTTCCCCACAGGTCAATCTGAGCATCTAAGTTAAAATTTGATAATAGATAGACTTTTCAAACTATTTGTTAAAAATCCCATGGCCATTGGGAGGGATGACTTATCTTAAGGTTCTAATTAATCTAGTTCATTTGTCTACATGCAGTAGAATTAATCCCTGGAATAGATAAATAGAATTGAGTGGAAATGGAAGTGGAAATTTCATTATTTTTTATTGTTTTGTAATTTTTAGATCAAGTCACTGCATACAAGTAGAGAATTCATTTCTTAAGGAACAATTATTTCCTCACTTCAAAGAGCAACATCTGTTCGCTTCTGTAAACTAACCAAATTAAGAACATAGGACTATCAAAATAAAAACCAGGTTTAGACCCTGAAGGCTCATCAGAATATGGAACTTAAGTATATATTACATATGTATGTTGTTTGCAAAATAACATTACCTTGTTATCTCTTCCAATTAATTTATAAAAGTAGTTAATCATGTAAGTGTGGTGAGACCAGACTATAAAATGCACCTGTGCCAAAAGAGTTCATATCTTGGCTCTACAGAATATATTCTGTATCTTTGCAAATGAATCTATTTAATCAAATATTAAGTTTTATTCAAATACCAAAAGAAACAGACAGCCAATTGTTTTTCTCCATGATGTTCCTTGTCACCCTTCCTCTTTGCATCTCAAGAAAAATAGCCTTTTTTAGGCCTCAGTCATTTGCATGAAGCCAATTAAAGCACAACAGTGTCATTCTGGGCCTTTACTGCATTTGTATAGGTGAAGATATTATCCTTGTTGGACAATTTCTCCCCTTTTAACTTTCTTAGGGGCATTTCAAAGAATAGACTTTAAAAAAGAAAAAGATTCTAGATGTTTGAAATTGCATAAAGGATAAAATTTCGAAATCTAGCTACAAATATCAAATTATGAAGGTTTTTCTCAGAAACTCTTATATTTAATATTTTTAAATGACCCAAAGTCTGTTCTTTAGAGTAAGTAGAAACTTTGTGTGTCTATTTTTTAATATCCAAAAAAACCCCCAAGAGTTTTGGGGGTTTTGGGGGGGGTGGGGTTGTTTTGGGGTTTTTTTGTTTGCTTGATTTATTTTCCCCCTCTCTAGTCTTAAGGAGAAATATTCAAGATTTCTACAAACTATGAACTCTGTTGATTAAGAAAACTTCTGTGCTGGTACAACTACTTGATTACTAACATTTTGTAAAATAGTTTGTGCTGCACAAGTACATTTCTTCTCTTCCAACAGGTACCTTAGGGAGAAAGCTTATTAGGAAACAAAACAGAAAATCAGAAAAAGGGGAGGATTGTTTTGAAATTGCCATTTTTATTAAGATGCTTTTTGTTAAGTAGATTCAATCCATTTACTGAGAACTGCAAATGAACAATTCCTTGAACCACAAACCAGTATTGGGTTGGCAAAAATGGCGACTTGTGCAGCTTCTTCCTCCAACCCTCCCCACCCCGCACTTCTGTGCCCATCATTCTTCCATGAGCCTTTTTACTGCCGTTGTTTAGGTAAGGTTATATTGTACTTGGTAAATAGACAACACTCAGATTCTCAGGTTGTTTGAACACTGCTTTAGGTTCAGCTGCACTACACTGTTTCTCTGATCTTTTATGTTCCCGAGCAGATGTCTTTCATTAATTTATGGATTTATCATCTTTTCTTCCCCCCCCCCTTTTTTTTTACACCTGGCAGCTGTCTCAAGTTTCAGCAGTTATTGTCTATTTTGCATTACACATAGAATTGAATGTCATCTGTCTTCACAAAGCTATGGCTGAGAGAATTGAGGCAAAGCCACATGAGCTGCCGGGACAGATCTTGTTTGCGTTCCATCCCCCCCACCCCCCTTTACCTCCTTAATATTTATTTGTGCTCATTTTCTTTCCTGGCCTTGAATGGAGCTTAGCTCGTGTTCAGTACAGCTGTATGTTTACTGAATCTATTCCATCATGACTCATTGTGCGTGTGTAAGTATCCTGGAAACAGCCAGTGCTTTCTTGGAAGAACACTTGCTTTTCAGCACAAGCACTTAAAAGGGAAATTAACCAATTGGTCAGTTCAATTTTATTTTATTTTATTTTTAAAAAACCATGGATTATCCCACTGTGGGTTTTTAAATGTTTCATTAGCTATTTTTAATAGTTTATTAGAAACACATCTTTCATGGCAGTTTGATCCCAATAACATGATGAGCAAGAGATAAAGATTTATTCCAGGCCAGATTTCAACTAAACAATTCCAAGTATTGCTAGCAGGAAACATTTTTAACCAAAAGTTGACTTTGGGAGACTGAAGCATGGTATGCCTTTTAATGAAAAATCTAGCTCCTGTATTGAAATCAGAACAAGATTTTTCTTTTTTCTTTTTTTAATCTGACTATAAAATCAAAATGCTTTTTCTCATAGTAAGAGCATTGGAAAATTTAAATGAAAATAACAACTCAATTTACACAGCAAAATGTTGTTTCTTTTGCCACATGCTCTAAATTAAATAGTTTGGAATGCCCCTTCCCCTCACTCCACAACCCTTTCAAATGCGTAGGGTTGATTTTTGGATAGTTATATGAAAGTAAAGATAAAGTTAGAGAGATTCAAGGTCTATATCCATAGAAGTTTTGACTTGCCTAAAACTCTTATCACTAAGCAATAGGTGACAACTTGCAACTGTTATTTCATTTACCCATTTTGACAGATGGCACTAAAGAGAGTGCAATACTCTTTTAGGCCTCTCTATCAGTCTAATGGAGGTAGCCATTGAGGTTCTCTTAGCTCTTTCCTTGGCACAAGAAGTATGTCAGTCATAAATTATCTCCTTTGTAATCATTAAGTATCTCCAACAAAACACAAGTTTAGACTGAGCTGCTTTTTCAGGTTACTGACACAGAATTAAACATCCATGGGTTCTTTTAGTCTAGGAGCTAGGAAATTCCACTTATTTTTTATTTTTATTTTCCATGTGAAATTGTTTCTCAGTTTAAAAAAAAAACATAGCTACTTAAAGTAATGCTAATTCATTAAATTTTCCTCAAAATATGTTGTTAAATACCCACTCAACCAAATAGTTGAGAGCTTATCAATATTTATGTGGTTAGATCTCCTCAGTTAGTTGCTGGACTTAAGAACTTTTAAAAATTTCCTTCCAAGACTGGTAATGTTGTAAATTTAGTGAAGATCATTGGAGCAGGCTTTCCTGATCCAAAATGACCTTTGTTTTACAAGGTGTAAAATTTTGGTTGGGTGCTAGAATAGGGTTATGTGGGGGCTTTTGTTTTTTGTTTTGTTTTTATTTTTCCCCCAGACTTTCCTTTTAGAGACAATCCTTAGAGAAGCTTCTAGGAAGGACCCTTAATTGACCTTGTGGGGGACCACATTGATTTTCTCCACGTGCATCTTCATTTCTGATAAATTATAAAGCCATTAATTTGCTGAGGAAATGGCAGGGCCAGCCTGCGGCACAGATGTGACCAAAGCCATCCTAACACAGAGCTCGCTGAAGAGTGCCAAGAATCTGGGGGAGACTCAGGAAGCCTCGATTGTTATGGTTAGCCTCACATTCTCTTGGGAACTGTTTTAGTTGCTGCTGTTTATGGATCTAAAAGGTAATGATGTTTCCAGATAAATAGGCCGCCTTATTTAGGGTAAATGGCCATTTATTGATCTGCTCACCCACATGTATTGATTTGTTAGCCCCCAATACTCGGTCATTCTCAGTGGAGTTAACCACTACAGATAGGAAATGACAAGGGTTTTTGTTGTGGTGGTGATGTTTGTTTGGTTGCTTGTTTGTTCTCCTTTTAAACAAGAACTGGACTTCTATATTTTGCTGCTTTTTCTTCCTATTATGATTGTCAACGCCTCCCTCCCCTTTGAGTTTTGGCTATCATCAAAAAGTGAGCAGTTAAGACCATGCAATAATGTGATAGGAACAAGGTGACTCAAGATACTTAATTAGATTAGTATTAAAAGGCAAAATGTTCAAAATAAGGCATTTTGTGTTTTTATTCACATTAGTATAATAATTGACTATGAACACCATAGCATGGGGAGAGAGAAAAAGATAGAATTATAATTACTAAAAAGGAGGAAAAAAAATCTTGGGATGAGAGTTTGTATAACACATGTGGATCCATTTGTCTCCGTAGCAACAAGTGAACATACATCCAGTACAAAAACCTGAAAATGGAAGAGATTTGTTTTGCCAAGAGAAAGACATTATTCCACATTTAAGTTCTTTATATTTAGTGATTTTATATAGGTAATGATCATCTTGGGCAAAGCAGCAAATCAATGATGGATGAGATGCCCTCTACCTGGCACTTGTCTACCATTTCTAGGTCTGGGTAATGGTAGTTGTCGTTACTGCTTATTGAGATGTTTTCCTTAACTACTTGAATTCTACATGCAGGAAGGACTGTCACCTAATCACTTGAAAAAAGCAAAGCTCATGTTCTTTTATACCCGTTATCCCAGCTCCAACATGCTGAAGACCTACTTCTCAGATGTGAAGGTACGCACAATTTTTAAATGTTTATTCAAGTTCTCCTAACCCTCACCCCTTTGCTTTGTATTCACCTATGTATGTGGTGGTACTTTTTCACCCCTTGAAAGTTGAGATGAATGTGGAATAAGTTCATTAATAAAGACACCTGTGTTGTAATGGACTAGAAAGCCCTTGTACTTCTGAGCAGAGGTGTGCCAAGCAAGGATGGACCTTGTGTTTCATGACAGAGGGTCTGTTGTCAAGAAGTGAAATAAGTTTACAATGCCATTTGGGAGATTCAGCCTCTGGATTTTTATATATTTAAATATGTTCTCAGAGGAAATTTCAGCTGGTAATCTATGATGTGCTTTAGAGAATATTTCCCCCCCTCAGCAACTGTAAAGTGTTTCTAATTGTTTTCATTTCTGTTGGTTTTCCCCATATTTGTGCTTATGTAAGCAAACTCTAGCATCTCTTTTTTCCCCCTGTCAGAAAGGAACCGTACATTGAAATTCTCTGTGCAGTAGCTGCTTAAAAACAAAAGTGATGATTGTCTCTTATTTACAACTTAATTTGTTGTTGATGTCGAGTACACTGAGCATAAGGAGCATGAATAAAGTGACAGATCCAGGACACATTATTCAAATGAGGATATGAAAGCTGTCTGCATACAGCTGCAGCCTCCCTCATTCTACAGAATATTAGGGCCCTCCTGGTTCTCTGTGTGTGTATTGGGGGGGGGGAGGCGGGGTGCACGCGCATGTGTGTGTGTTAGTGTGTGTGTGTTAAGTAATTGTTTGCATCAACTTGATGTTGTGTTAATCATCTGTAACTTTTTAAAACATAGATTGGGTTTTGATGATGATAATGGCACACATGCTATCATTATCCAAGTAACTCGATAAACATTACATTAGCTTAGAATAGTTTGTTAGGGCTGTTCTTTTTCTTTCAACCCACCCCCCTTCCACCCCCACCCCCAGCGATGTGTACAGATCCACATTTTCCCCATCAAGAACTCCACGAATTGCCAAAATGTACTGCTCTCTGCCTGGGCCCCTCCCCCTCTCCTCACCAAGTTGTTTTGAAACTTGGTGCCCAACTTATTTTGCTGGCCCCATTTTGGGGGCCAAACTTGTTTCAGCTTCCTTCGCTGCCATTTATTTCTAAGAAGTTCTGTTTTTCCTTCTGTTTTCTTTTCAAATGGGTATCAACTTAAACCTTTTATTTCCCCCTTTTCCTGGCGGTCCTCCTTCAGTTGAAGTCCACTGTTTCTCCTCATTCAGTGCTGCACACTGAGAAGGATGGGGATGGCAGAATAAACCATTTCGGCACTCGCTAACCTAAATGAGTGGTCAAGAATCATTAAGCACACACACACACACACACACACACACACACACACACACACAGGCTGGGAGTCACACACCACAGGCCAAGAAAGGGGTTCGTGCTCCAAGTGCTTCCACCTGGAATAGAAAAATCCAAGGAAGCTTGTCAAACGACTGTGAAGCAAGGAGCCACTGGAGCCAAATGTAGCCTTGGCGGCAATCTCCTCCCGGGAGTCGGGAGAAGCTGTGGGGGCCTGGCCCCAGGACCAGGGGGAGATTTTCCACAGTCAACCTCCTTGGGGGGAGAGTGGACAAAGGTGCAGCGAGAGCGTGTGCATGCATGCGTGGGTGTGCGTGAGTGCGTGGGTGCACGTGCAAATGTTTCACGGATGGTTGACTGATCCCAGTCTTTTGCCCATGTTGCTCCCTTCGTTCTTCTGAGTGCAGTGATCTCTAGTGTTGTGATATAATAATGACAATACCTTATATTATTTATATAGCACCTTTCATCCAGAAGGATCCCAAAGCGCTTTACAAACTGCATACATAGGGATCACTCACGTACCACTGAAATGCAGCCACCTGGAGGGTGGAAAGCGGCAGCCATTTTGAGCCAGCAACACTACACAACAGTAGATGTAAATATTAGAAACATTCATGTTTTCTTGGGGGGTGGGGGTGGGGGTATTTGTTGTTCTGTAGCTTTATAAATACTATGTATTTAATTGATAAGAAACTTTCCCTCAGTATACCTGTGCTAATTCAGCCTTGCAAATAGCCACTTGCATTGGGTAAAACCGTGATTTAACCACTGGATGATTTTTTTTTAAATCCCACTCCTCTTCTGAGGAGAGAAAGAGATTTTTATATTAGTATAGTTTACTCATATTTACTCATTCCGATAAAAGGGGAATGATAGAACAGATAACTCAATGTAATGATCTTTCAGATGGTCATTTATATTTAATTTTGAAACGCATCCTGCAGTTTTCAAAATTTTCCTAATTATGGTTTGTTTATCTTAACATTAAAATTGTTTCCTATTCTCTGAACATAACACCAATGATAGAGCGAGGAAAGGCCTGGCAAGGAAATCTAGAAGCTTTCTAAAAAGAAAAATAGAACCAATTTGGGATTTAAAAAAAAAATTCTGGGGATAATCCATAAATTAGATAACCCTCATGTAGTTAATTGAGTTTTGACTATATATATATGCATATTTGTGTATCTATACATGTGTGTCTCTGTGCATATATACATTACATATAATTATTTAGTTATACATATTGGTATTTGTATAGATGTATATTTTACCTGCACACATAAACACACACCTGGGCTGGTAAGTTTATGCACATATTTGTAAGGATGAGATAGCCAAAAGAGTTATAATGAAGTAAATGAAAATCCAGTTTTTTTTCATTTATGTTAGCATTCTAGAAAATATTGGAGAGCACAGAACTCTTCTGGAAGTCAATGAAGGACCCTCTGCTAACTTATCTAAGAGGCTTTTCTTTTTTCTGTATATATACACACACATATATATATAAGTACATACACACACTATATATATACACATATATATGCATGTTTATTCAAATGTATGTGTCTATGTATGTAGCACACATACACAAACACACATATACACAAACACATTTTCCAAACATAAAAACAATTAGATCAACTTTTAGATGTTGGTTTGGCAAAGAAAACATAAAGGAATAATATATGATAATTTTATATAAAAGCATTTTCCTTCCACTAAAATAAATAAAATATTTCCCAGTGGTATATGGAAATAGTAAGTAGAGTATAAGCTTTGAGAATTAAGATTGAACAAAATTCGAGTCACTTTGTTAGATGGACTAAATAGAGAAAAATGGATGCTGCATTTTTTCATTGGAATAGAAGCAGTCATTAAACACCAACAGCTTGGTTGGGGGGGGGAGGTTACAGGTGAAAAACTGATGCTCAAGTTTTTCACTCAACTGGAAGAAGGGAAGGTAGAGGAAAATTACACACAATTCTGTGAACTTGGCCCAGTTAAATCTTCTCTCTTATAGTGATTGTATATATGGAGGTTGAAGTACAATACCAATTTAAGGCAATTTATTTAGATTTTAACCCAAGTTTCAGTGCTTCTTGCAGAAAGTTAAACCTAAGCTTTTAAACCTTTCTGGACAGTGACAATGAATTAGGCAAAAAACCTCATCCATCACAATCTTTAAAATCTTAGAAGAGGAAAGAAAGTAGGCAAATACAAGACAGATGCTTGTGATGGCTGAGTTTTACCATATTCCTTCCCATCACTTGGTGCTAATTTTAATATATAAACTAATAATTCTTTGACTACTAAATACAACCGATTCAGTGTCATTTTAGCTTTGAAGAACAGACGCTCACAGGCTTTTCAACTCGGCAGTGTTAAATGATGTATCTCATTCCCTCCACCCCTTGAGTCAACTGCTGCCTAGCCAGATTAAGGTGTCAGATTGATTTGTTTTATACATCTTTTGACCATGCTCATTGAATATTTAGGAAGTTTCTTCAGCCCATATTGAGGCTGAGATGTCCCGTGGGAAGCATTAATCAAAGTCACAGAGACTCGTACACTGTGGAAACACAGCCTCTTTATTGTAGCGATTAGTTTCTGCAGTAACACATTAACACACTACAGAGCTTTCCTTTATAGAACAATTGATCCTTTTCTTGTTCTCCACTACAGAAGGGGGGAAACATTAACTCTTTCAAGTTTAATACTTTTTTCCCCTGTTTGAGCATCTAGAAAAGAGAACCACTTTTTCCGCTCTCAGTCTATATCCTTGTCCAAGCTGATTTCAATTTCTCTAGTGGAGGGAAACACTGTTCTTCAAGCTGTTATGTTGATCATTTTGCTTGTCTTATGTTTGGGGAATCTGTTGTTTTTGCTCTCTCTCTCTCTCTCTCTCTCTCTCTCTCT
>JAJPUD010000562.1:176263-273763 GCA_023553655.1 Myrmecobius fasciatus | reverse complement strand
TTATATAATTATACATTGTGTTGCTTAGATGATGCTTATGTTACATAGTGCTTATGTATATTATTGTTCTGCACTAAGGACACAAACACTGGCCAGAAAAAAACATTTACCTGAAAAAGGTGTGGTACTATGACTGGATTTGTTTATTGGTTGCTTGGTGGTTCAGCAGATAGTTGTAATTAGCATGAGGGACTTCTGCATACCCAAGCCAAGCTCTTCTGTCCTGCTGATCATGATATTTGTCTTGGTTTCTGCTAATTACGGTAATAAAATGTTAGGATAGGGAATGGAGCAGAAGTTTTGCAGATTCTGCTCCTTAGTGATGGAGTAGAGGAGATAGTGGGGATGGGGGGAGCCTGTGGCTCTTGGCTAGTTGCCATGTTACCTTGAAGGCACAAGTGTTCTTTTTTGGGCCACATTCCATAACTTGATGTTCATATTCCCTTGCAAGACAGATACTCATTAATGACTAGAGGAGCTCTTAATTTGGGAAGAAAAAAGGGTAAGTGAATCCAGACCTAGCAATAATGGCATTTGACTCAGTCTGCCCTCTCTGCTTCCCTTTTCCCCTGATCTTCCTCCTACACATTTTTGGCAGGAATTGATTACTAATGGACCAAGGTGACGTGGTGTATTATAAAGAACAGAATGTGGAAGTCTGAGAGTCGGGAAGTTATTCTTTTTTCCTTGAAAGAGCAGATAATTACACTGTAAAGTTCCAGTTTGTGTTTGCTATCCAAAATAAATATATTTTCATGCCAAATGCAGTGTAAATGAACTTTTTCATTTACTGAATTCATTAAAAATGAGGACCTTCCCTGTCATATAATATTATCTAAGTTTCCATTTTAACTGGTTAGTTGTATCCATGTGTAATACTAATGGACTTTTTTTCCCCAATAAATAAGAAAGCTTCAGGAAAAAAAAATAATAGCCATGCTAATATTCAAACTATTCATTCTAACAAGGACATCTTTATTCTACCATTTAAGTTATATAAGATACAGCATTTTGAAATCATCAGTTATAATAAAAAATAAATCACATATCCTAACTGCATTTAAAAAAATAGAACTCAGCTCCAACTGATGATACCGTTGTTCCTTTTTTTTTTTTTTTGTTTCTTCTCTAATTATTCCATTTTCTCTCCTAAAGAGGATGGTGTTTCTCTTTGGTGCTACAATCACTTTTTACACTTAATGTTGTATGAAGCATTCTACCAGCAGCATGGGTCAAACTTGCCTAGAACCCATGTGGTGACTTCTGAATTTTTTGTCTGACTTACTTAAGTGAGCCTATCATTAAAAGATATCTGAAAGTTTATAGTATTGTCTAAACTTTACCTGAATAATGTTCAATTTCCACACATAATTCAAGAGGCAAAGAAAATCAGAATAGATTATAATGAGAATGGTATCCAGTGACCTGAATATTTGTCCTATTCAACATCATCCAATTTCCTTCCCCTTATACTGATCTATGTTGATCTTTTAATATGTCTGAAGCCTGATATTTTTCTCTTTTTCACAAGTTGGTTTCATCTGCTCTTTTAAGCTATCTCTTCTTTCTTTGACTCAATGTAGAATGTGCCTCATTTCTTGAGGGATTAAGTGTATAAAGCATGGGACTTGGGTAGGAATTTTGTCACTTACTATTTGAATGTGGGCAAGTTATCAAATCTCTAAGTGCCTGTCCTTCCTCCTCCTCTCCTTATGAATATTTTCATTTTACATATGAGAATCAGTCAAAAAGATCCTTGGAGGAAGAGGGCTTTTAGCCTAGGTCTGAAGCAGGAGCACGGATTTGTCCCTCCCCCCCAAAAAAAATTGAATAATATTAAGTACTTTTGAGTCAAGTTCTTGGCATGTACTAATAAAAGCCTCAGATAAGGTTATCCCTTCTTTCCATGCCTTTGTGCATAGATGTCTGAGCTTAAGTAAGATCCTTAACAAGCCACCAGCCTTATCATTTTAGCTTTACCAGTATGGCCTTGTGGCTGGAGGCCAACAATGAATATAGCACCTCTAGCTGAATACAATGACTAACATTTTTGTGTGCTGATTTGTTTCCATATTTCTGTTTCCTCTCTTAAGGTCAACTGAAATGGGGCAGATATTTTGAGTAGAACTAGGGAGAAAGGGTAGCAAGTGGGAAAAGAATTGTCTCTTATTTTCTTGATTAGAAGTGCTAGACAGGGATAACTTCTTTTGTACTATGACTGTATGAATCCAAAATAACCAATCAAGTCAAGCAATAACAAATAAAACATCCCCACACTCACTTATTTGGTGTCTCCACAGACAATAAAAGGAAATCTCTTCAGCACCAAAATTTTCATTTCTCAACTGATTGTTTTGACATTGTGTAAACTTAGCATCGGGCAAAACTAGTTGCAAGGGCCTGAGAAATCCCCTGAGGGCGGATTCTTTTTTACCCTTCTCCATCAAATGCATTTTTTCCCTACTATTCCCATTCAAATCTGTTATCTTTTTTCTACTATTTTTTTTCAAGATGCATTGTTTCTTTTCTCCTTTCTTTTTCTTTCCTCTTCTTCCATTCCTGTATTTCCTCTCCTTTTTTTTCTCCATGCATATGACTTACAGTTGCCAGTAGGACTCCTATCCATTATAACTCCACAACTGTAGTGAGCAGAAAGGCCGAGAGTTAAGTTTTGTGACAAATCAAAAGGAAAACTGGCTAGTTTAGATGTTTCAAAGCCTGTAACACTGAGATACCTAAGTGACACAGAAGCTTATATCAGCTTACAAATTTGTCAAGGGTTCTGGGCACAACTTCAGAATTAGGATGATGAGGGGAAATAATGGAAGATCTAAAGGGAATAATTAGTATGAGAGTTATTACCAAAAAAAAAAAAAAGAAAAATGTTGCCTCCTGAAGGACTTCTGGAAATTTTTCATGAGACAGGGCAGAGAGAAGATTTGGATTCCTTTTTAAAATCTGTGACTGCTGATTTTGTCTGCAGTTGTGTTTTACTTACTACTTTACCTAGTTTTTTCTTCCTATTCTATAGATCCCCAAACCACCATAGTCACTAGATCTCTTCAAAGACTTCTTTGTGTATTTCACAAGGGATTTAATCAATTTAACTAATATGTGAATCCAAAAGAATTTCCTTATTGAAATTAATGCAAGTTTTATCAGTTCTGGAAGATGATCCATTTATCAGGATTCAACAACCAAGATCCAAAGAGGTTAGTGACTAACCCAAAATCACCTGAGCAGTGAGGAGCAGAGCAGAGATCTGATCCTGTTATTCCATATTCAGTCAGAACTCTTTCTACCACATCAGACTTCCTCCTTTCATCATCCTACCTAATTTTTTCATCACCCTATGGTGGATTTTGGAAGTTTGTGAGTGAGAGTTTAGGGAAGATATGACTAATCTATCACCAAATAATTTGAATTCAACAAACAAATGATAGGGAGTAAAGGCAATGGATAATATTTCCATTATGGTAATTTAAGGATCTTCTCTCATTGAAAGATCTGTGGTTAGATTAGTTATAAGGCTTAGAGTAAAAAAGAAGAATTCAGCTCATGGGCCTTCCAGCCCCATCAGCAAACTAATCATTTGTCTTCCTGTAATTTTGCAGCTCTTGAGCTACTGAGTAAAATCATTTCTGCCCTTATTCACTATAGACCATAGTGCTTTGGGTGGGAGTCATGGGAATGAAAGAGAAGGATTTAATCCATTGATTAGTAAGCTTTCAAATGTCACTTTCTCCATACCACTATATCACCCTTTAGATGTTCAGCCACGGCCACCTGAACATTTGACATTTTTCTGGGTGACTATTGGCAAACCAGTTACCTCTACAGATCGTTGAACATTTTCCTGTCTCCCATTTGGACTTATACAGGGCTGACTTTATATGATTTGTCAAGAGGGAATTTTCAAAAAGTAACTCCCCCATTCCCTCACTCCCCCACTCCCGAGGAAAACCAAACCAAACAAAATTAATGTTTGCCATTTGGGAGAATAGCAAGCACATTTAGAAAACTTTCACCCATATCATATCTTTAAAGAAAAATGAGGACAGGTGGGTTTAGGAAGAGCACCCCTCCTCTCCAAAGAGATATTTAATGTGAATTATCATTTGGAAGGCTAGTACATGGATATACTTTTACTGCAGATGGATTCAGTCTTTTGGTCTAAAAGCTATCAATTCATTTGAGCAATCACGAACCATGTTTAGTGGGTGGTGAGGAAGAGAAGATGTCTTTCCCTTTTTTTTTTTGCCAGTTCTACCAGTGACAAGCCAAATGGATTCTTCAAGAAACAAATCCCTCCTCCCCCTTCCTTCCCCTCACTCACTGTCTCTCTGTCTCTCTCTCTGTCTCTCTCTGTCTTTCTCTCTGTGTATTTCTATATATACACACATGTATATGTATATCATACATGCATGTATATGCATCACTCTCTGGGGATTCATTTCTTTTGCAGAATTGCTTTCTGGGATTAGAAGGAGAACATTCTAAAGGGACCAAGTTCAGAGTTGGGAGGGGGGAAGAGACATTCAGCTTCTAAATGAGGTCTCGTGTTTTTTTTACATTTCTGTCCTTTCGGTATTCAAGGTGTTCATCAATATAATGAAGTAGGCCCATTGATTTATCATCTATTTGGTAATGTCATTACATTTTTAGCTCCCTGTGTCTTTTGTCATTGGGTTACATTCAAGCACAGTAAAGACCAACTTTGAAACCTCCTTACTCAACAGCTTTATTAGTTAGAGCATTCCACGACCTTTCTCAACATTCTTAAAGAAAAAGAGTGTAATGTCGCCTTGCTTTGCTTATTGTTCTTTGTTGGGGTGAACAAAGCATTTTCGACAGTGGCTATAGCACATAATTATACAGCTTTCAATAGCAGTGTCTTGGCACATATCAAAGTTCAGAAGAGCCTTTAGAAAAAAAAAGCTGTTTTGTGGCAGCCCGGGGAGGGTCTCATCTTTCCTTCAGAAAATAGTTCAAGGCTCTTCTGTCAAGCTTTCCTACTTAGAGCTTTTTCTCCTCCTGCTTCATAAAGTTTAAAGGGGATTCAGTGGAGTTCTATGATCTATTTCCTTTGAAAGATTGTTCCTCTGCACAGAGAAGTCCTTTGACTTCAAGAGTTCACAGATTCATGTCTTTAGGTATCATATGTCTGACCTTATCAGTTACTCTATTTAATGTAGGAGAAAAAGTCTCAACTCTTTGTGTTTGTCTGTTTTGCCTCTGTGAAATGATTTGGTGAAAAGACCATCCTTTTTAACACACCACTGAGAGGCCGTTTCTGACTGTAACCTACCCTGTGGCTCTGCTCTCTTTTTAAAAAAAAAATTGTCCTTGTGTTTTGTGTATGGATAATTTCACAGTGAGAATAGAATTATACAAGGACAGGCGCACACACACAAAAAAATCTTTTGCTCTCCCTCTTACCTCCCTCCCCCTATCCCACCCCAAATGGTCTATTGGCTATTTTGGTGGCTGTACCCCAACAGGCAAAGCCATTTAACAAACACGGAGATAGCGGCTGGAGTGCTGGGACAGCAGTAGGTTTTTCCCTTGCTTCGACCTACCCCTAAGGCCTTCATAATTAATTGTCCTTCAGAGATGAGGAAAGTTCAGAGACAGTGTGTAGCGATGTCTATTGTCTGACATTCAGCTCTCCTTCCCTCTGCTCTTTTTCTTCATTCCACAAAGGGTTATCAATAGGAGCAAGAGAGCAAGCTCTCTTCTATAACAGCTGCTGGTGGTGGTTGTAGCTTTCAGTGGGACGTTATCATTGTGCTCAGCCCATCTATGGATTAAATGGAAAGTTCTAACAGCCTTTTTTCAGACTTGCATGTTTATTTCATCTAGATTAAACAGAATTGTTTAGCTTAACTAAAACCTGTTCAAAGCTGGCAATTTTTTCCTTCAGATGGCAGAAAAAAATTTTTTTTCATCAGCCTTCTCTTTCTTGCTTTTTTTAACCATAACTTTTTTTTTGCAAGGCATATGGAAGAAAGGTTAATGAACATATATTCATTTTTCTCCAACACATTCTATAAACTTTGAAAAGCAACCTTCATTTTAGCAAATATTGTCTATTTCATTTGGAAGCTATCATTTCTGAAAACAGATTATTGTGGTAGAGAATCCTTTTGTTTCACCTTCAGTGAATGGTTTCAGGCAATTTTTACCACTCATTTTTTTAAACATGAAATAAAACAAAATTAACATTATCTTCTTTTTCTTCTTCTTCCTCTTCTTCCTCCTCCTCTTCTTCCTCCTCCTCTTCTTCTTTTTCTTTTTTTCCTTTCCTTTTCTTTTTGACTAAAGCACTGAATAAAATGTGTGTCACATTTGAGAAGTGTAGGAAAAAGACGGTCTATTAATGATCATTATGTTACCGTTCCTGCTAAATAGGGTGAAGCCAAGAAAAACAAACATAATCATTCTTCTGTGGTGCATTTGAACTAGTAAATTAGAGAGGTATAAGTTGTTGGAGCTTTTCAACCATATTATACACTTTAGTATTAGAGGGAGCAGTCAAGACATTTTTTTAAAAACTAAAAATAAAAATGAACTTCCTGGAATTTTCAGTGGAAGGAGATCTGAAGCAGGGCCTTTTTTTTTCTTTTTTTTTTTTTTGGTCTCTATTAAGTTACTCTTCAGGTTGTTTCACCAATAGATTTCCCTGTATTTATAAAGAAATTGTATGTGAAGTAGACATAACTCATAAATTCACACCAAAAAAGGAATCATAAAAAATTCAAATTATTCTTATGAATCTTTCATCAGAAGCAATGAAAAGGGACATTGGTATAGCCAAATCCTTTGTATGAGAAGCTCTTCTTGGAGTTTGCTTATCATTGTTCTTTCAGTTTCCCAACAGACTTTTACTTTAAACCTGACAAAAGTCACCTAAAAGCCAGACAGCTGTACTAACACAAACACTTACCTTACCAAGAGAGTCACTGCCAAGTGGTTAGAGATACTGGAGACAGTGCTTGAAATAGGGTTTGATTGTTTGTTTTTCTTACCATTCCCCCTTCCTTGTTCTTTTAGTTCTAACTTTGGGTTGCCATTTTATTGATAGTCACTAAGACCCCCATTCCTATGGGATCCCCTATTCTCCCCCTCCATTTTTTCCTAGCGCTCACCAAATTGCACTCGACTGGCAGTTTGATGCTTTTTGAAGCTGACAGAAGTTTGGGGACCTTTGCAGAGGCCAGATTCTCTTTCTTCTCTTCTCCCTGCCTTGTCCCTCTCTTCTCAGTTCTTCCCACTCAACTCAAACAAATCCTTCTCGAGCCTTTCAGATTTCTGTTGCCACTTCAGACTATATTCGACAAGAGCAGAGGGAACAGAATAAAGACTTCTGAGGGAGAAGGGGGAAAGCAGCCATTTTTCCAAGAGCCGTCACCTCGGGGTTCACGCCCACACCCCATTTCCCCAGTAACTGGGGACTGAGGGGCAGCAGTCGTGAGAGATGGTTAGTCATTCCTGTGTGTTTATTACAGGCCTCTAAAGACTCTTATTTATTCTCTCCCATGTCACCTTGTGTACAGTCTGGTCTGTGACACTGATGGTGATTATGTCATTATTTTGCTCTGGGGGCTTTGGCACATCTGCAGAGCTGATGCACATCTTCTTTGTTACGCTGGCATACGTCCCATATCGCAAATGCTTCATTAGCCTTACTGCCTGCCTCCTTGCCAGACGTGAGGGCCCACATCCAGCCTTCTCTTTGCTTCATTCTTTTGTGTGCTTGATGATCATCTATTCATCTTCATGGTTCTTCCCCATTTTCCTCGACTTTTGAACTCCAGATGTCCTAGGTTTTTTGCCCAAATCACTCCAAAGTCCACAATGAGAAACAAGGTGACTCTTCACCCCTCCTAAGTCATCTGACCCCTTCTGACCTCTCCTGCTTTTTCCCTTCTCAAATGAATAGTGACTTTGAATGGACCCCCCACCATGACAGTTAACATTTTCTAACTTGCAATTTTAAAAGGAGTTGCTTATAGCTGATGATGGCTGGTAGGAACAGATTCAAGGGTTATTAGATATTGCTTATGGTATGCTTTCTTTATCCCACTCCCTTCACTCTACCCCCATTCACTCTCCCTGGTTCTTTTATTTTTTCCACACAGTGCTACATTTTACCAAAGGGTTTTCAAAAAGAAGCTTTGAATGTGAGCACAGGAAATTTTCTTCCTGCCTCACTATGCAGGTTGTAGTGTATTGAAGTCTCCTCTTCTCTGAATGGAAACCACACACACACACACACACACACACACACACACACACACACACACACACACACACACACACACACACACACACACACACACACACACACACACACACACACACACACACACACACACACACACACACACACACAAACACACACACACACATACACACACACACCCTTGCTCTCCTTCTCCCCTCCAGCCCATTGACTTACTATTAAATCTTTGGGATAGTTAACACTTGGCCCTTTTGAAACAGAAAATTATTTCACTTCCTAAATGTTTTTTTTAACCTTTCAGAGATAATACCATAGAGTCAGTCCTGTTTCTTTCACTAACATGTGCTAGTGTCTTGACTAACTAGCAGAAGTTTAAAGCTTACTATCTCGAGCAATGATTAGTGATAAGAATATGTTCTATAGTTTCTTTGTTTTTCTTAATGTCAATGAATTGAACTATGTTAATATATTACAGACAGCTCCTTCAGGAAGTGCTTTGATCAGATTTCTTTCTTCCAGTCCTCCCCACTATAAAGCTCATCATTACTCTCTAACCCAATAAAAGATTTTTAAAATTTATTTTCATCTTTGATTAAAGCCCATTCAGATTTGAGAAGATGCTTCAGTGTGAGTGGCACATGTTCTGTGAGGTTATGGCCATGTTACTTCCAGTGAATTTTAATCAAGACTGTGGACAAAGACCTTGGCATGGGTTAAAAAACAGCTTTCCCCAAGGGAAGCAATTGTTTCTTGGTAGACTCAGAGTTGTCACATTGTACCAGATCACTGACCCCTCTGATCTCCATCCCCTGGAGATCACTGAGCCAGACCCTAGTGTGGGGAATTGTTCTGTTGATATGTAAGTAGAGTCATAAATTTCTATAGCAAGGAGCCTCAGAGATAATCTAACCTTAGAGGAAAGAGTCCAACCTCATTTTTACAGACAAGGAAACTGAACAACATAGTGGCTAGACCAAAAACAAAAACAAAAACCACCACAAAACGTTAGGCGGCAAATCTGAGTGGAATCTATATCTCTCGAATTCCCTTTGATTATTCTTTCTACTATGCCATATTTTGACAGTTAAAAACAACAAAAATGCCATCCTGGGTTATAGCTGTGAACCATCCAAGTTAATGTGGTCTTTGACAATGGCACAAAAGAATGTTTTGTGGGAGAGAGCCTTTGGGTAAAAATTGAAGAGAATCAATGTTTTTTTTTTTCAAAATAAGGATGCGTTTCCTAGCAATTCAAGCTATCTAGGAATGGAAAGGGCTGCATTAGGAAGTGGGTTCCTCATCCTTAGAGGTCTTCAAACAGGTTCTGAATGCTGGCTTGTCAGGGATATTGTAGAAAGGATTTCTATTCAGATATGAGTTGAATCAGATGATCCCCAAGGTCCCTTTTTGTTCTGAGATCATTTCTTAACTTTCCATGGGAAAGAATATACACAAAACTATAAATTAATTTCAGTTCTTTGTAAAATAAATCTTATTTTCAGAATGCATCACTTCTCAAGGCACAGAATCATAAATTCACAACCAGCTGAGAAAAATAACACTTTATTTCTGTTGGCCAAAAACTATATTCTCTGAATTCCAAGAGGTGCTCCCTAGTTATAGTACTCAAGGTTAATAATAATGATAACAACTCATGTCTATAAATAGCATTAAAGCTTACAAAACACTTTATCTGCATTATCTAATTCGATCCTCACAACAACTCAAAGAAGTAGGTACTATAACTATAATGATTCCCATTTTATAGATAAGGTGATATATATGTGTATATATATATGTATACACACACACACATATATATGTGTGTATATATGTATATTTACATATGTGTGTGTGTAGATAGATAGATCAAGTGAAATGTTAAGACTTACCAGAACCATGCAGCTAACTAGCAAATGTCTGAGGTAGGATTTTAACTCAAGTCTTCCTGATTCTATCTCAAGCATTCTATTTTAGAATTCCAAATAAGTCTTAACTCAACCTATCCATGTCCTTCTTGACTTAACAGACTTAAATTTTATTTCCCCTCAGCCTTCCTCTCTCTAGAATGGAATCTTAAATCCTGTAGTCTAATCTCATACGGAAATTACTTTATCCTCTAAATCATTTTAATTGGCCTTCTGTGAACCCTTGGCAGCTCCAATTTGCAATTTCCAGAATTGTGCATGGTATGTCAGATGATTAAGTCATCATACCTGAATTTAGGCCACTCTACCTGACATGCATACCCCAGGTGAGGGGGGGGGGTCTTTTTTTCATTGTCACAGTAGCTACTCAAACTTTGAAGCAGTATAATTTGAGGATGAGCATCTTAGTAGCACTCATTCATTGGAATTATCTTTCAACTGCTACAGGAACAGAGTATCAGAATCTCAGTAACAATGACAAATATGACTGTGTCTACATGACGTTGGTCAGCTGGATGAAAATGAAGAAACCAGCCTTTTTATCTGAATATTTTTGATTTTTATAGATAAAATATCTTGTATATCTTAGTTTGCATCCAGAAAATGTCCACTAAGACAATTGCCATCAGGCTAGAGTGGACTTGATGTTACCATTGAGAATATCAATCAAATCTAGATAGTTCATGGCCCTCCATATTACCTTAGGGTTATCCTCAAGAGGCATCGTAGCTCCTGAAATGTTCATTAACAAAGAAGCATCATCACAAATAATTAAAAGCAATAGTAATAACTGTTAACAGTTATACAGTACTTTTAGGTTTGCAAAACATATATAATCTCATTTGAAACTCAACCACAGCCTTGGGAAGCACATACTGTCATCATCTCTATTTCACAGATGAGGATACAAAGGCTGAGAGGGGTTGAATGTCATGTCCAGGGTCACAAAGCTGACAAGGATCTGAAGCTGGATTCGAACTCAGATCTTCTTGGCTGCAAGCCGAATACTCTGTCCATTGCTCGCTCTTGTGCACGTGCTTACACACACACACACACACACACACACACACACACACACACAGTTGTCTAAATTGCTTTGGTCCGCTGCTTCAGTAGAGCAAGGCTTTCTTGTGCCATTCCTGTTGCATGGCTCAAACACGGAAAGTGGGAGATTTCTGGGTTTTTCCCTCCCTTCTTCTCTGGTACTTATAACCAGTGAGTGCAAAAAAGGTTTTCAGAATAGAAGCTGACTTGCTTCCATTGTACCAACATTGCCATTTTCCTTCCCTACCCTAACCCCATCAAGTAACTTTTCCCAAAGAGCAAACAATAAATAGGTTCCTTTCAATTAATCTGATTTGATGGGTTAGCAATTTGACTGGGGAAAAAAAGATCTACACAGAGAATCAGGAAGCCTGAGTTCAAATTCTGATTCTGACATTGTGACCTTTGGAAAATGGTTAACTTCTCTAGATTTTGTTTTCCTCTTGGTAAAATGGAGGGTTAGACTAGAGGATCCTTCAGGGTCTTTCCAGCTCTAACTTTGTAAGATTCTAAATAAGATTCCTCTCAAAATAAGGCCTATTACATCATTAAAGAGGGCAAAATAATCCTAAACATTTTGCAAAGCTTTAAGAGGTCAGAGTGATGACTCTTGCAAGTCTGAAGGGTTCCATTCAGGGGCCCTCCGTCTTCTGTGCCATTCCTGCAGCTTAATTATCTCGGTAAAAATCTCCAGGGACCCCATTTGAGTCTTTAGAGAGGCCTCCACTGGGCCTATCTGAATATCTGCCATGCCTTTGGGGGCAGGATAACTGACCTGCTGGGAATACAGAGATTTAATTTTTAGGCATAAGCCCTTTACTGCCTGGAATGGCTCTGATTGTTACCAAGGAGCAGAAGAGGAAATAAGTAAATGTAAGATTTTCTGAACACTTTGTAGGTAACTTTTGATTTTCTTACTAAAGCCTCATAAGTGTCCTTCAGATCAGAGCACTGACATGGGAAAAAGAAGAAAGAACTGATTTACTGAACATCACACACCTTGTCCAATCCAATCTAAAACCAGCAGTTGTGAGTGTGTTTTCTAAACTCACTCTTTTACTGCTTTACTACAAGTTCTCTCTTTGGACAGAACTATTTTCCATCACCTACTTCTCCTTCCTGTTGCCCACATCAAAAGAAAAAGGTTTACAAATCTCTCTCTCTATCTCTGACTCTCTTTCTGTCTCTGTCCTTGTCTCTGTTACTCCCTTTTTCTCCTTGTCTCTCTACCTTTCTCCATTTCCCTAGATGTCAATAGCATAAGATCACAAAAATCTCTTTTCACAGAGAGATGAGTTTTCCTTATCGTCAGTCTATGCAAATTTGTGATTTCATTAGGCTGGGCAGCTCTCCATGTGGACACGCTCTCCACCAATGTAGATGGCAACACAGTTAGTGTATAACTTATTCTTAGAAAGAGTTCTTTAAGACATTGAGAGGCTAAGTGATTTGTCCCTGGTCACAGAGCTGGTATATGTCAGAGACAGGACCCAGGCTTTCCTGATTCCAAAGCCAGCCACCTATCCCCTCCACCATCAGTAGCCAACAAATGTTCAGAAATCTCCTGTTTCCCATATATTGGTAATGGAAAATTGGCTCTGGTGTTGATTGTTGCTGGGTCTCTTAGAGTAAAGAAGGAGTTTTAGAAAGTTATAAAATAAAGATCTGGTAGTTTTAAATAGCTTTGAGCAAAGTTGTATTTGTTAAGTGAGAACAAGTATGAGGGAGAGGTAGGCAGAGAAATTAGATAAAAGTAAAGTCTTTTTTTTTTTTTTTGTAAATGTAAGACAAAAACCAAAGGTAAAGGAGTGATTGTTCAAATGAATTAATGATGTGGAATTTGCTTTGCTTTTTCCTTCTCGGAAAAAGAAATTTTTGGGAAATTGCCATTTCAATATGGCAATAAGATTTCTGTCCCAAACATCCTCTCAAGTACTTTTAAAGCTCAAGGCCTTAGCCTTGAAGCTCATTCCAGCAATTCTGCTCTTCCTTTCAAAATTGTTTGCCTTGCATCTCCCAGGGATCTCAAAGCTTTTTACAAACTTTTATGTGACATGACCTTAGAGGGAAGGTTGGAACTTCTGAAATACAGTCATCCCTTGGTCCATGAAATGTTTGCTGAGTTGCTGATCCTAGCAGCAATGGGCTTCCTATTTTGGAAAGGGGGAGGAAAGTGCACAAAAACAGATTGTCTCTAGTCTAAGGAGTTGTCAGTCAAAACTATGTATTAGAATACAGGATACCTTTGTCCTCTATGGTGACTCATGGATCTTGGATATCACAAGAAGTCATTTCATCTTCTAGCTTAGAGGAGATATCTCAAGCCTTAAAATACTCTCTAAAGCATTATTAGCATAGGGGAAGTGCCAACTTGACAATCACAATTTCTGCCCGTTTCATCATTGAGAGGTGTCATTTATGCAATTACTGGCTCTCAGTTTTCCTGTACCCAGTATATAACCAGGTTTTTTACTCACATTTTTCACCAAGGAGATACAAGACTTTGTTGAATATTGGACTAACTTATAAGCAAGGTGAAATTAGAAAGATATATCTGCTGGAAAAGAAAACTGTGAAATATATTCCAACACCAAATAGAAATAACTTGGGATTATCTGGGCTATTATTAAGTTTAATGAATATGAAGGTCAATCAAGAGTTAGTCAAAGGTCTGCTGTCCAAGTAGGGACCAAGGCTGATACTTCTTCACTTGTTATTTTAGTTGGTAATCATACACAAGGTAAGAAAAATAATATTGGAATATTATCTACTTCCCAAGGCTCTTAGGTCCCCAGCATAGACAGGATATAATTTCTCTTGCAAGCTTTAAGTGATGTAGAACATCCAATCTGAGCAATACACTGTTCCAACACAAGTTTTTTTGTTTTTTTATCCAAGATATCAAACAGATTTTGATACTGTTATTCTGATTATATCTGGCAATAAGCAAAGTAAGGTTGTAATGCACAACAGGGCATAGCATATGTTGTGGACAGGATATGAGGTATTATAAGGATATTTATAAATGTTGCCTTTTGTTTATTTATCTAACCATTCATTATCTATCTCTTTTTCTCCCTTTCTTCCTTCCCTCCTTCCTTCCTTCCTTTGTCTTCCTTTGTCTTTCTTTCTTTATTCCTTCCTTCCTTTAGAACAGTAATTCAGCAGTGTAAGGGACTCCTGGTGAGGAAGCTCCCTCCACTAGCATAAATCTGTAACTGTTTTGTAATTTAGAATGTTGTCTAGGGGCACTAAGAATTGAAATTACTTCCCCAAGATCATGTAAACCATCATGAATAAGAGACAATACTTGAAATCAGGGCTGACTCAGACATTGAATATCCACTGTGTTATACTGCCTCTTTCTTTTCTTTTTCCCTCATAATATTTTAAATACCATAAATTTAATGGTATGTAAGTGTATGTGACGTCAAGTTGTATGTGTTAGACTGAAGAATCCCAGTTCCCCAACGTATCACACAACTTTCTAACTTTGCTTCTGGTCATGGAGCATGGATAAACTCCTCAGTTTAGCATTACCTTAGTAGTTACTGGCCAAAAAACATCTACTTACTAGTTGTGGACTTGGACAGATAGGTGCAAATCTAATAGTTCTTTATGCAAAACATTTCTACATGTAGATTAGAGAAATGCTTTACACCCAGAGTAGGGTGTCATTAGCTGACCAAGAGATCTTGGTTAACTGTTAAAGACGTGTTACCACATTACATTTGGGTGAGACTAACCTGCCTGACCCAGAAAGGCAAGCTGTGAATACTGGACCAGTAAGGAAGACCTTGTAAATTGAATGCAGGAACAGAGACCAAGGTTTGTGATGTCATTGGTATAAAGAATTCTTGAGTGAGAAAACTCCCTCTATCCCTTCAAGCCTCTAGTCTTAGAGAGTTGCCTGAAACACTGAGAGGTTCAGTGACTTGTCTAGGAACAAACAACCGGGATGTGTCAAGAGACAGGATTTGAACCCCAGTTCTTCCTGGTTTTGAGGCTAGCTTTATCATCTAATTCTACACCATATTGCTTCTCATCAAGCGGTTATGCAAGATTTCAAAAAATGACAATTTTTTTCTATAGTTACTTATCTTGAAATTTGGGCACAGTGGATAGATTGCAGAACCTGGAAAATCACTAAACCTCTCCCTGCCTCAGTTTTCTCATCTGAAAAATAGGGATAATAAAAACATTCACCCCACAAGGTTGTTGTAGGGACAAAATGAGAAATTCATAAGGTATTTTAGAAACCTTAAAGTTTTATATAAATGTTAGCTAATTATTTTTAATCTCATAGGCTTAAAAAAATTTTCCCAATAGAATAGAAAGATTGTTCTATTAAAGGAGCTAGCAGAACTGGGTCATATTTACATCTTTCATGCTAACTCTCTGGCAAGTCATTGAGCCTTTCCAAATTTCAGCTTCTTCATATATCAAGTGAGAGAAATTGATTTATATGTGTATATGTGAGTGTGTATATGTGGGTGTGTGTGAAGAAAAAGGAGGCTTTCCCTAAGTAAAGAGTATATAGACACATGAAGAAGAAAGAATTAAATCTAGTAAGAACATATCACCAAAACAGTAAAGCCTATCTATAACCATAATGTTCAAGAATTAGTCATTAATGTAACATATTCAATACAACCAAATTGTAATCTTTAGGGGGTTGCTTTCTTGGGATTTGCTCTAGAATCTCCAAAACTCTCATGCCTTCCTCCAGAATCTATTCTGAGAGACTGCAGTTGCAATCTATATAAAAACTGAAGCTTTTACTGAAAGCTTGATTCCTAGTTGGGAGACCAAGGCCATGTTCAGGTAATGATCCTTGGTTTATCTTTCTCTGTGCCAAGAAAAGCCAGAGGTATCACCATTTTAGTCCATAGCATAGTTTTTCCCCCACACCATGAGAATAGAAACCAAAATTTACTGAGCCTTTTACATAGTATTTCATGTTCATGTATATGAAGTTCTTAACTTTACTTAGAGATAGTCTCTGAGTGAGTGTTTATGGGGCTTTTTAAAATTGCATTTCCTCTAAAAAGTCATTTCTACTGAGTCATGCCTGATTGCTTCCTACCACTGATTCTATTGTCTAGTTCTGTTTGTTCAAACTTAAGACTTTTTCACCTCTTAAGTGGTCCTGCCATTTATATCATGTGCATTCCCAAGGCCAGGGAAATTGGTTTGTATTTGCTATCTTTGATGATGGTCAAAATTTCTGACACCTTAACTTTGTCCAAGGGAAGTCCTGAAGGGCTTATATCCACTTATGAGGAACACAGTCACTCGTTTTCTTACTTCATAACTTTATGTTCCCTTCTTTCCATCCTTCATCCTCTGACCCCCATTAATATAACCTCACATGCACAGAAAGTGTTACAGCACGAGCAGCCTTCACTGGCCCAAATCTCTGATCCCATACACATGAGAGACCTCAGTTTGGATTTTGACAAGAAATTTTGTTGCCCATCAGGTCAGCTTGAATAAAGATTTTTTTTTTAAACAAGAGGCAAATATTCATGACAGCTACCTCAAAGCTTTTCTCAAGATGATATAGTCCCTTCTCTAATACTTATATCCTTATCTACATGCATAATGGCTCATTGCTTTTTGTTCCCACAATGAGACACCCAAGAATTCTACTTTATATTCAATTTGAAAGCAAAATCAATCCTGAACCAATCTTATCATTTTTAAAGTATGTTTATCCAGCTTTGTAGTAGGAACAGGCAGACTGTTTGAAGGCCACATACTTTTCAAACCTTGGTTGCAACACGTTGCCCCATTTTGAAACCATCTTTATCTAGCCGAGAAAACTAAAATCTATTTGACAAAGTGGTACTCTGGCCAGTTTATCTTGCAATATGGCTTTAGCTCACTGAGTCTATTGATCTCCTTAAATTAATGTTTACAGAATGCTACTGAATTTTGCTCAACAGAACATTGTTCTTTTGAAGCTTGACTAAAAAAAAAAAAAAACCCATAGTACTGTTTTTGCTGTTTTCTTTTGCTAGTACCAAGGAAACTCTTCCTTGCCCACCCCACCCCCTGTTACCCCCCAAGGGTAGCCTTGAACTATTACTGTATTCACTTCCTACAAATATGTTTACTCTCAGGATATTAGAAGCATGACACATGACTGAGTTGTGGTTTGCAACTAGGGTTATTCTGGACAGTTTTTTGGACTGTTCTCATGATTCTAGGATATCTTAAGTTTTAATAGAAAGGCAACACAACACAGTGGATTGAGTGACAGGAGTTGGATAGACCTGAGTTCAAGACCTACCTTTGACACAAATTAGGTGTATGGCCACAAGTCGCTTAAAAACCTTCAGTGGTTCTTTATTGCCTCTGGGAAGAAAAAACAAAACAAAACAAAATACTATTATTTATCTCTAGAGTAAACTGTATGCCTCTCAGATTGACTTTTAAAATCATCTATAATTTGGTTCCAGCTATCTTTCCAGGTTTTGTCCACATTACTTTTCCTAAGCAAAATATAAGGTTCTTGAGGGCAAGGGTTGATTGAGTTTTAACTCCACATTCCCACCACACCAGCCTACTTTCTTTTTTTCAAAATTCAGCACGCTCCAATTTCTGTGCATTACACAAACTATACCCATGTGAAAATATACTTCTTTCTCATAGAATTCTAGCGCATGTACCATCTCCTACAGGGAGCCTTCCCTGAACTTTTTAATTATTTGCTCTTGTATCCTTTCTCCTCTCCTTAAATGAGTTTATTCCATTCAATCTAGTTGAATCCTGGATGGAAAGTACCATTATCACAATTTTACAGATGAAGAAACTGAGGCAGAGAGACTGACTTGCATAGGCTCACATAGCTAGTATCTAAAGATGGATTTGAATGTAAATAGGAGAGTTGCTGATCTGCATTAGTGCAAGAAGTTTCCACACCTGGACTTCTAAAATACAGATGAATTCATTGGACTGGATTTTTTATTTGTTAAGTTTTTAATACTACCTATAACATCAAAACAGAAAGGACTTGAGCATAAAACCCAGTCATTGCTCCAGAATCTTCATTATCATGTCATAATATAGCAGGCACTTTGAAAATATCTCCTTTGCTGGTGTTGGGGTCCTATTCTTTATAAACAAAGGTGCAAGGGGGCAGGATTCCTAGTTAAAATTTAGATGTATCTTTGGAACCCTAAACAGAATATTTCAATCCTCATCCACAGATCTCTGCATGTCTCAGACTTAGCATGATGTTCCATTCAGCTTTTGACAATTTTAAGAAAGAGGGATTTGAGTCACAGTGTTGAAATATGGCAGAATTAAAACTTATCAGAGTGGAAGGAGCAATTCTGTTGCTTGAGTCTAAGGAAAGATAATGTTTAGTTCTCCCAGAGGATGGTTTACCTTGATGTGCAGACAAAATGAAAGATGTTCCAGGAATCTGAGATCTTTTTGATATTTCAAAGTGGGATGATAATAATAATGATAATGATGCTATCTTGTATTCATATAATACTTTATATTTTCATACCGATTATCAGATCCTCAGTCTTACAAATAGAAATAGGAAATCACACCCATTTCACCCTCGTAGCATCCTAACCTCCTTCTCAGAGTGTCTCCGCTTCTCACTATGCGTGCAAAATAAATGGAGATGTGACAGTCAAGGAAAGTGTTTACTTCTTACCTAGTTTCTTATCACTGTGGATTCCCTTTTGTAAAGAGGATTTATGGATGTAGAGCTTTCTCTGCTTCCAGTAAAAGTTTCTGTGGGTGAAACAAACTGGGGCTTCAAGTAGGAGACTGGGGAAAGGGCCCCCACAATAGAGAGACCCAGAACTGACATATCTGTTCTTGCCTTTTCATCTGATAATCTCTATGTGGAGTTACTAAAGCATCTGAGTTTATCCATTTAAGTCCACTTTGTCTGCAGGGTAAGTTCCTAGCTTGTGCCACTGCTGTCAGGAGATATGTCTCTCCTTGATCAATATTTACTTAACAAACAGCAGGGATAGGAGAGTTTGTTTAGAGGAATCATGTGCACACCAGGGTGAATGAATGCTCGGTAAAGTGCTTCAAATGTTTTTTTTCCCCCTTTCCTAAGATCTTTTACTTCTCTCTATATATATCTATTTCTCTCTCTTCCTTCTTCTTCTTCTTCTTCTTCTTCTTCTTCTTCTTCTTCTTCTTCTTTTTCTTCATCACCATCTTTGTTCTTCTCTTTCTCCTTCTGCTTCTTTCTTCTTCTTTTCCTTCTTCTTCTTCTTCTTTTTCCTTCTCCTCCTCATCTTCTTCTTTTTGTACTCCTCTAGAGACACTTAGAAATCAGGTCCAGAGGAATGACCTTGCTGTAGGATCAAACATATTGTTCACATCTTGGGACAGCTCATGACGCAAGTTAACTTTTGGAAAACTTAGTATGTTGTTGCTTTTCAAATTCTGGGCCAGGTTAAATATTTTGAGCAAGGTCTTAGGAAAAGCTGAACTTTCAAGTGTTTTAACTTGACAACTTTGGGAGAAGGGGGAAGGAGGTAGAAGGGAGGAAATAAACTTAAATTAACAAACGAGATTGCTTTGATATATTAAAGGTTGGCATAAAGCAAGTTTCAAACTGGGCATTCCTGATCACACAGTTCTTTCAAAAGAAGAAAGCCATGTCTTTCCATGATTTTTAGAACTATTGGATTGAAATAAAATGAAACATTATTTCTCTTTCTTTTCATACATTAGGGAAGGGAGAAGAAATACAGAGATTTAAAGTTTTCCCATCTTTTTAACTCCTCTTCTTGAACAATGAGTGCTGGATCTCTGGAGTGAGAGCCTTCAGTGCAACTGACTTGGAGGCATATAGGTCTAGTTGAAGGGTTTTTTTGTCTTGGGGTGTGTGTGTGTGTGTGTGTGTGTGTGTGTGTGTGTGTGTGTGTGTGTTGGAGGAAGGAGTTATTTATTTATTTGATTTTGTGAATCAGAGTTGTAAAAGCCATCTGAAATATTCATGCAGAATTGTCTGGGCAGCCCGTTTCTGTTTTATTTACTGCACAGTAGAACAGCCACAGCGGATTAGTTCTACAATACCCATAACAAAGGCACAACAGCTGATGCATGTGATGTGAGGAGGTGACAAAACAGTTAAACTATGCTGCTGGCTACAGGCAAGCAGTCAGCAGATGCAGACAAAAGGGTTTGTGACAAGAATAACTCTCTCTCCAAGGCGAGCAGTGAAGAGTATCCAAAATACCAATACCCTTTTCTCCTTGACATTGTCTTCTTACAGTCAGCGTTTTATTGCCCTTTTATAGTAAAAATTTTAAAAAGAAAGAAAAGAAAAGAGAGGGGGGAAAAAAAGGAAAAAGAAACTCACACCTAAACTGATTCTTGAAAATATCAGCTAGAAATTGACTCCTTTCTTCACACAGCCAAGCTGGCTTCTCAGAGTGTGTGTCCTCAGTTTTCCACTTGAAGTTGAATTAAAAACAAAAAAACAAACTACATAAAAGTTTAAAAGAGGAACTGGAAAGCAAATCACTCCTAATGGGGATTAATGAGATGAAACTAATAAAACCATTTTAACTTTTAGGATAAGGATGGTGGGAGAGGCTATGTATGATTTGTTCTTCCATTAATTTTAGTGAAATAATCTCATTGATGAAATAAGGCCTGTGGGCCAATTTTTCAAAATGGTCAAGATCTAGGAGAGAATGGAAAGGGGGTGTGTGGGTGGGGCAGCAGTAGTAGGAAAGAGTTGGGCAAGGCACAAGATTTAGGTCCCCTGTGAGGGGCCCATGAATGAGCTTTATTTCAGAAGTGTGAAAAATCAGCTTCTCTATCTCCAGAAAATAGGAGAGGCTGTCTTCTTTTTAACCTTTGTAATTCCCCCTCTATTCTCTGTGACATTCATTCAGCTGCCAAGTTCGTTTGGCAAGGTTTGGGCTAGTAAGCGCACTTCCAGTGACCGCTAACCTTGGTATGTCCTGACACTTATGATGAGTATCTGCAGGACACAGAAGGCAGGCAGCCTGCTCTGTCAGGCTTTTATTATGTACTGCAGAGGCTGGGGACAGCCAGTTTAATAAAACAAATCATCCTTGAAGGTAAAGCAACTGGGAAGAAGAGGAGGAGGAGGAGGAGGAGGAAAAGGAGAAGGAGGAGGAGGAGGAAAAGGAGAAGGAGGAGGAGGAGGAAAAGAAGGAGGAGGAGGAAAAGGAAGAGAAGGAAGGGGGAATAAGTGTCTTTGCCACTCAGTCCAAAAAAGAAAAAAAAATCACCATTCACCCAACAAACTGAGCAATGCAGTGGCTGACTGAACATACTTGCAACAGTATAAATTCTTGCTCAGCCCCCTGCCCCCAACACTCTCTACCATCACTTCTTTCCTCCTCTCCACCCCCACCACCTTGTCCTTCTCATATCCTCATTTATAGAACAGGAACAACAAGCTTACTCAACTTCTAATGAAAATTAATATATATCAGCGGCTGATCTCCACCCCCATTAGAGGTCTTCTCACCCCTTCCTACCTTCTCCTTCCAAATAACTTGGCAAGGAGGGACCAGCTCAGTTGGAGCTTGGATTCGTCCATTTGGGCCTCTTACATTTGCCTTTGTTTTAAAACCCTAGGTGAAGTAGGATCTGTAACATCTTAAAACTCCCATCCCCCTCCCCCAGCCTGGAGAAGCCTTTTCTTTTCCCATCTGGCGTGTGCAAGTAAAGCTATGGCGTGACTCCTCTGAAACTGTAGAGTGGGGTCAGGTTTGCCTCTTCTCCCCCCTCTACTGAGTCCACATTGTCTTACATTGGGGTCATTTGATTGACTCCTGCCACCTGATGCTGAGAAGATACTCAGGAGTTCATTCTGCAGATAGTTGAGTTCTATTAAAAGAAACCCAGACAACGGCTTACTTGTCACCAGGGGATTTTCGGCAGATGTTTATTAGTGATGTGAAAGCCATTAGGTGTAAAGAGCTACAGAAAAGCATAGAGTCCATAGTATGAACCTAAATTATGGTCCTCCCTGTCACCTCCCATGTCACCCCCCCCCAGCATAATTGGAAAAAAAAAGTCTTCTTTGCCTTATTTTAACTCTAAGAATACCTGGGGGGAAAAGCATTCCATCACCCCCTTTGTCCAAGACTAACTAGGTAGCATTCTATCTGGAAGAATAGAATAGACTGGTTCTCTCAGGAAAACAAAACCAAAAACATTCAGTATATAGCAGGATTGAGTGCGAGGGACTCCTTGATCTCCATTCAAGAGAGTATATAGTCACTGAGGTACTAGAAGGACATTGTCATCTGACCTCTATGGCAATCCCACAGAGTCTATTCCAAGGTTAGCTAGCATTAGTGAGAAGTGGCTAATCTATTCATGTATTAACTGAAGAATTCATTGCCCTCACCACCACCACCAATGACCCAATAACCAAAGCAACTGCAGATCCAGCCTTGTTTATTAATGAATTCCAAGCCTTCTTGGGGATTTTCTCCATCATAATACTGCCATGTAGAGATGCCACTCTGAGGTCAAAATGGCACTCCATGAATTCCTAAGGCAAACAGTGTGATGTGGTAGAAAGGATATTGGACAGGTTATCAGTAAAGCTGGATTCCAGCCTTGCCGTTGCCATTGCCACTTTCCAGATGTTTGACCCTTGGCAAATTATGCCTCAGCTTTTTTTCTGTAAAATGCAGGAACTGAACTAGGTGATCTCCAAACACTTTTATTAGTTCTAAAAATTCTATTTTATTTTCTCTTATCAGCTCTTATTTAATAAGCATCTAGGTGCTATTAAGTACAATATAAGATATACCCAGAAGATACAGTTTATTATATCAGTCAAATATTTATTATCAATTATATTCTAATAATAATAATGACATTTTATATAAATATTTTAAAATGGGGGAAAAGATTATATTTACATACATATATATTATCTCATTTGAGACTCACAATTCTGAGTCACTTTTTCATTACAGATGGGGAAACTAAAACTCAAAGAGTGGGACTTGTCAATGGTCACTACAAGTAAAGTGTAAGAGACAGGTTTTAAACTCAGGTCTTCATGACTCCTACCTCAGCAGTCTGATTATATCACATTGCTTCTTAAACATCTGTTAGTTGCTATAAAAAAGCAAAGAAATATTAGCCTTAGTCACTGACTGCAAGTTGCTCATCTCATGTCAAGGCAGAAAATAATATAAACAATATAAATTGTGGCAATACCAGAATTATATGGTAATTTAAGATATCAGCATAAGAAATATAAGGCAGTATCTGATTAATTGCCAAATTAATCCATAAACAATACAGGATCTAACTCACTAATACCCATTAAACAACATGGAGGAGAAGAGTAGGGAATAGAAGACCATTATTACTCAGAGGAATAATTAACTTTGTCACAAGAATTATGCTTCCCTCTACCAGCCCTGATCTTTTTCTGCATTCATTCCCTCCACTACTGTCTCTGTCTCTGTCTGTCTGTCTGTCTGTCTGTCTGTCTCTCTCTCTCTCTCTCTCTCTCTCTCTCTCTCTCTCTCACACACACACACACCCTCAAACTAGAGAAGATACCCTTCTTTCTGTTTTTGGTCTTTGACCCTCTTATTCTTACCTTTCAACATTCTTTGTTGAGCTTGGAGTGGTAAGGAATGACTTCCACGTTAGGAAATGAGTCCTGTGACCTCTGGAGAGACAATTGGATATAAAAGAAAGAACATTGAGCTATCATCAGTCAAAAGATATGGGTTTGTGTCCTGACTCTTCCCCTTTTTAGTTGGGTGGCCTTAAGCAAGGACCTTCATCTCTCTGAGTGAACATCAGTTGTCTCTTCTGTCAAATGGGGATGATAGTATTTATCCTGCCTAATTAATAGGTCTATATTGTGGATCACATGAAATGTATAAAATACTGTGTGAATGTCAACTGTGAATATATAAGCTTTTTTTCTTACTGCCATTCTCTGGGCTTCACCTACAGTGGCTGCCCTTACTGTCTCCCTAGTTAAGTCATGAGCACCATTCCTCTCAAGTCTCCATGCTGCTTTCTTGTGACACTTCTCTGGAGCCCAGGAAAGGATCTGAATTCCTCTGTTTCTGGTGGCTGGTATCACCATCCTTCTTGAAATGTTTATTTTAATAAATGCCTTTGGTTATGGTTTTGTAACATTTGGCTAACAGCTCCCAAATCAAGCAGTTATAGTGGATGGTTGCAGAGTCTAACTGTTCTCCAGCCAGATTGCTCCTCTCAATAAAGCCTATTGGATAAAATGTGAAGATTATCTGTGGGGAGAGGGTGGAAGGGTGGGGAGAGGGAGGAAAGAAGGGATGCTCTCCAAATGACAGTTAAATGGCTTTTTGTAACTATTAAAAAGTGAGCAGGAAAGCCCAGCTCTCCTTTGGCCCCCTCCTTCCTCCTCAGCACACATGTACTCACAGCAGATAGAAGAAAACTCAGGAGATTTTGGGGAGCATTGCCTGCTGGGAATAGCAGCTTGGGGTGGGGGGAAAAAGGAGGTAGAAGGGAAGATATGAGAAGATTTACACTTAGAATTTTAGAAAACATTGAGTCCAACTGTTGCATTGTACAGATGGGGAGACTGAGGTCCAGGGAGGGGGCAACACTGGGTTTGGAAGCCACACTCACCCCAATGCCTCATTTCTTCTCACAGTAGGTAAGGTAAAGAACAGTTCAGGGGAAACTCTTGTGGTTGCTGCTCCAAAGGTTCATTTCACCCCAAATCTGGTCAAGTCATCCAGGTAACAGAGAACATTGGCCTATTCTCTGTTAGACAGAAGATCTGGATTCTATTGTGGATCTTCTACTAACTTGCCACATGGTCTTGGGAAACATACTTAATCCCTAGGAGTTTCAGTCTCATCTGAAAAATGAGAGTATTGAACTAAAGATCTTTCTCCTAATAGAAATAGAACACCTGGGGGGGGCAGCTAAGTGGCAGCTAGGTGGTGCAGTGGATAGAGCACCAGCCCTGAAGTCAGGAGGACCTGAGTTCAAATCTGGTCTCAGACACTTAACATTGCCTAGCTGTGTGACCCTGGGCAAGTCACTTAAACTCAATTGCCTCAGCAAAAAAGAAAAGAAAAAAGAAAAAGAATACCTTGAGGTCAGGGAATTTTTTATCTTTATATTCCTCTCCTACCCCCTTCACTCCCCCATGCTCAGTAGAGTGCCTAGCACATGACAAGTGTTCAATAAATTTTTGTTCCTTTTGTGTCTCACATTCTATGAAGAAGGAATAGGGTCCTACTTCTCAAGGCAGTTATCAGAGTATTTTTATTCTCTAAGAAGTAAATTATTTGAGGAAGTCCATAAACTGTTTGAGAAGAAAAATTTAACTCTGAAAACAGGGATGTTTAGTCTTTGTTCCTACATCCTTATAGTCATGACAAATGTTGGTTGTAGACAGAGAAGAAAGGAATGAAGCATTTAAAATTTTAAAATATCTTTTGTTTAGATTAATTAGCTTTATATCTAAAACAGAAAATATCTGTATGTATGCATTTAAAAATTTCTCCCTACATACCTGCAGTATGTTTATTTTCATATTTATACACACATACATAGAGAGAAAGAGAATGTAAAAATCAAATGGTATTTTCTCCATGTTAATACAGTTGTACTCACTTAAAGGAAATTCACTAGGTATTCATTTATACTTTCAGAAATAATTTATGATAAAGATCCCTTCAGGGACATCTTATAGAAAGATACTCTTCCCAACCCACTTTTTATCTCAGGGAATTTTCAAAGGATTCTAAACAAGCACATCAATAGCCACTGACTTCCCAATCTGGATTGTTAAATAAGTAAACAAATAAATAAGAGAGATAACAGTAAAAAAAATCCCTCTTTCCCCCAATACTTTGGAAGGAACTGATTAAAGTTTGGGGGCTTAAAAAGGAATACTTATCTCAAGAGATTGAGCCACAGCCTTAGTTTAAAAGACTAGGCAAACTAAAGTTTCATCATTCCATAGGACATGTCTCCTCATGTGGATCCAATTCTAACAGAAAGATAGTTTAAAATGGCCAATATAACATCAACTTTCTTTTTTAAAATCATATAAATTATATTGAGATAGCCGTGACATCTCAAGCATTGTGACAGACTCAATGATCTGTCAAATCTTATCAAATTGGAAAGTATCAGAATTGGGGTATTTAATAGAACCATATGCCTGTCATCCAAGAACTAAATGCTGAGAGGCAATCTGGTGACATAAAAAGAGGATTGGTTTTAGTCAGATGATCTGAATTTGAATCCTGGTTCTGTCATTTTATTACCTGTATGACTGGGCAAATTAACAGACCTTAGTTTCTTCATCTATAAAATGAAGGAGTTGGACCACTTTACTAAGTTGGTCCCTTTTGATTTTATGTTTCTATGTTCTGGTGTGATATTTTAGGTTTCCATATATTTTGTGATTTATTTTAAATTTGATTACTTTATCTAGCTTTCATTTTTGTTTTCTAAATTGTTATTTTTGTCTGTTTTGGAGCCCAAATGTTTTCATGTGTGTGTGTGTGTGTGTGTGTGTGTGTGTGTGTGTGTGTGTGTGAAAATAACTAGAATTTATAGTGGGAGTAATTGAAGAAATAGGACGGAAATTTCACTTTTAAAACTTTCATTCAGTTTCATTACTGTTTTGTAATATGAGGTCACAGTAATGTCATGTCATCTCTTTTTCTCTTCCCAACCCCCATTCCCAAAGAACCACTCTAGAGCTCGGGAGTTTGTGATTTCAGTAAACCTTAGTATTTTCCTTGTGGGATTTTATTACTAGAAGTCCACTGAGCTACCCATCCTGTGTTCCTTATGCTACTATATATAACAACTTTACATAAAAGAAGACAGGACTGCCATTTTTAGAAAATGCAGGTGCCATACAAGCCTCTTTCTGAAAGAAATAACTTAGCTTAGTTTCCTTTGAAGAACTGGAGACTTGAAACTGAAAACTTTATTAATGCCATTGTCTCCTTGTATCAGCAGGTTCCAGAGAGATTCCTGGAAGTCGCACAGATCACATTACGAGAGTTTTTCAATGCCATTATCGCAGGCAAAGATGTTGATCCTTCCTGGAAGAAGGCCATATACAAGGTCATCTGCAAGCTGGATAGTGAAGTCCCTGAGATTTTCAAATCCCCGAACTGCCTACAAGAGCTTCTTCATGAATAGAGATTTTCAACAACTCTTTCTGAATGTATGAAAAGTAGCAGTCCCCTTTGGATGCCCAAGTTATGTGTATCTAAATTTTGATTTCATATACGTGTGTATGAGAGGCATAGATATGTTTATGAAATCAGCTGGTAATTCTGCCTCCTCCTCATGAACTCTCTCTTTTTTTTCTTTTGTGTTGTTCTGTTGCAAGGGGATACTGAATTGTCCTTCTGCCTTCAGTTTACTTTTTGCCCAAGGCCCTTAACATTTGGAGACTTAAATGGGGTCCATTTTCAGGGAGAAGAATTTTGAAGTGGGTAAAGCCTGTCTTAGCAAGGTAGGGCATCATGTATGTGATGCTTCTGTCAGATACATGGCTTGCTGCTAAGTGGCATTTTGGCTGAGGGAAACCAGCATCATGGCACACTACTGTAGACAATGAAGTTTCCTCTTGTTTTCACTGCTAAAAAGGTCTGAAACTCTATGGAATCACTATTTAAGCTTAATTTTATTTTATTTAGCTAATTATGTTGCTTTTGCTTTCATCTCTAAAAACAGCTAATGACATTTTTAGCAGTTCATTGCCTAAAGTGATACCCCCAGAAGACCAGATTTCTAAACAAAACAAAACAAAAAAAAGCTATCAACCTTTTCCTAACATGAATGATGACTACCCCCCAAAATTAATGACTTAGATGCCAGTTTCTTATTGAGGCAAACCGATTTTGCACAAGATTGGTCCTTTCGGGTTAAGACTGGCAATTCATGCATGATGGTCTAGCCACTTCTCTCATTTTACAGTATGGTCCTCTTGTTAAAAAAAAACATATTTCATTCTCCACAAAGTAAAACCTAAATCTTTTCTATTTACCCTCATCTTGCTTCAGATATTAAAAAGGCACACAAGTTTCAAACCTACTCTTTGCTCAACTTTGCTTAAAATTGTATAAAAAAACAAAACTCTCTCCATTTGATATTTAAGTTCTCCCCCCAATATAATTGCCTGAATTACCTTTATACAGGAAGAGAAAAATAATCCCATCCTGGATTTTCAGTTCCTGATTATGCTGGAAACTTTTTAATAGCAATTAAGTTTGCTTGGACTTCATCTTGTCAGAGGAACACATATAAGAATGACCCTTCCACCCACCCACCCCCCAAAAAGAAGATGATCCTTCAAATTCACAAGCATTTATTAAGCACCTACAATGTGACAAAATAAGTCAGTCCCCCACTGTCTTGATGGATATGCAAAGTGATGACAACCTGAGTTTTCCCTTGCTTTTCTGTGCAGCTTTTAAAAATGAATGATGTGCTACCAGTCTCTTCTAACACAAAAGCTAGTATTGACCAAAATATGAGTAGAGTGAGTGTACAGTATAAGAAAGTTTGGGATTAACCTAAGTGACACTATCTCAGCATAATATAAGAAAGCTAGCTGCTAGTTCTTTGTGCTTTCTTCAATGGTTCTTTTTTTAATTACTCTTTTCAAAATTTCAAATGTATATTGTCCAATATTTACTTTAAAAACCACATCTTTATTCTGAATTCTTTTTAAACAGATGCAGTAAGAATTTATTGTTCACTAATGTTTTCCATCCCTTCCCCTTTCATCAGGTAATTTGGTTAAAAATAATTTTCACCAAATGATTCATTAACAAATCTGATATTTAGATCATAGGGAACATAAATGTGGCATTTCCTTAACTTTTTTTTTTCTATTCCAAAATTGCATTTGACTTTGGAGAGTGAAAGTTTACCCATGTGACTAAAGAGCTGACCTGATCACTGCAATTTCACTTCATTTATAAATACTGCTGATAGACAGAAATGTATGAAAGCAATTATTGTCAGCACAAAGCCTTAAAAACCTGCTGACTTCAAATTAAACAGCCCAATCCTATGATGCCCTGTCATTATTCCCAAGCACAGGCAGGATCCCTGCCGTATAGACAATGAAAACAATAACATAGGATGAAGTGCCAGCAGCTTCAAAATGTGTCAAACACAAAAACACATCTTTTTTCCAGCTTACTTTTCTTAAAGGATGGACACATCAACAGGATATGCATTTTTTTCTTTTAAAAATATGATTTTTGCAACTATGGCATTTAATATGTCTACAATCCAATCTACATTAAGTAAAGAGATGATCAACTGGTGATAGTCCCCTCTTGGGGTACTGCTACCCACAGAAGAAGGTGATCTACAGGGCCCAAATTAGGATTGAGTTAATCCTTGGCTGTTAAAATGTCACTGACATGGTGTTATAATACTGCATTGCTATTGACAACAGGAAAAGGCAAAGCCATACTTCATGCAGACTCTGTGGAAGAATTGCTATATCTTTTCTTGGTCTGGAGTGGAACTGATTCTTCGATTACAATGAGTTGATTTTTAAATTACAATTCTGTCCCCCAATCATATATATTCTCCATCCTTCCCCTCCACCTTATTCAATTAAGTGAGCAAAACTGTAAACTCACACCTAGATGCTGTGGCATTTATTTAGCAAGACTCTCCATCTTCACTGAGGCATAGAAATTATTTCAGAGTAGAAACTGAATCTGCAGGAAACTTTTCATTGCTTGGTTCTATAAAGAATACTGCTTCATTCTGCTTTTGGGTCAAGGGAGTTCCCCACCCAGTACAGCCATATTATCTTATGCCTCTTAGTGACAAAAATCTGGGTGACAAAAATTCTTATCTAATTGAAAGTACAAACTGCCATCTCTCAGATGGTATGGCCACTCTCCCTAAAAGAAATTTCACTAGATTGGAGAAGGCTAATTTTTTGTGGTGGGGGAGAGTTTAGACAGAGAAAAGAGTTTAAAGTCCCTGTTGAAATGACCACATTGCCACTCATTTTCTGCTAATTCTGATTTCTTTCTGCATACACACTTGAGGTTATAGTCTGTGCCTAGACCTTAAATGCACCAGCGGAAGGATTAAAAAAAAATCCTTCAAAATACCAGTTTTTTCCCACAAGTACAATTGTTCTTGTGCCTTCTGTGGCTTTCAATTTCATCTTTTAGTCTTTATTTCCAATTACTACAGCTGCAATAAACACTAGATTTTTTTTTCTGGCTGTTTGACATAATGTTGATAGCTATGCATATTTTGTGTCTTTTTAAAAAAAACAAAGCGGCAGACTACGTTTTTGAAGAAGAGAATTTTTAGAACAGTTTGATAACGCAAATTATTTTTTCCTCAATTGTTTGAGCAGCATTCAAGTTTTGAAAATTCTTGTAGAAGCCAATTTTTTGTAACTGTGGTGCAAATCTTGTGTTTTCTTAGCCTAAAGAAAAGTAGTATAGAAGCAATATTTCATATGATGTGCTATACATGTGTATGCATAAGTATACATGTGTATAGACACATACAGAATCTATCTATATACATATATATATATATGCGTGTGAAGTGAAAAGCTTACCTTTTTCCTATCTAGATTTAAGATCCTATTTTAGACATCTGTTATGTTTTGTGAAAAGAATGTTCTATTGCAACTGCAAAACATTTAATTCTTACTGTATTCTGGTTGTTTAATGAGAACGTTTCACATTAAATGGTATAACAAGTGGAATATGTTAGAATGTAGGCATTATTTAAGGAAATGTTCACCCATATATATTCCTGAGGTTTGCTTTGTGCCTCTGAGTATTATTTAATTAAAAGTGTTTTAAGTTTGCAGAATCTTTGTTACTGTACCAGGGAAGTGGGTGAATACCTTTGAAAAAAATACAAAAACATAAAAATAAAAAATAAAACAAAACAAAACCAAGAGGGGAACTTTTATAAAGCAATGTAAATATTTAACCTTATGGCTGTTCTTGCATAAGACATAAGATTTTAATAACGACATTCTCAAAACATCTGTTGGATTTATTAGGAACACTTCAGTAACTGTATAGATAGTTGAAAGCATTCTTCAAAATCCAAGCCTCTCTACTTTTAAAAGATAACAGTCTCTTTCATCAGATGTCAAGGACAAGGGTGATACGGTTTCTGTAAAAATTACAGAATTTTTTTTCTATGTACATGAAGTCATTTAATAAGTAAAACAAAAATTTCTTTTCCATAGGTTAATATTAAGATATAAAGGTGAAGATATTTGTGGCTTTAAAACTAGGATTTTCACCAGCAGCATTGACAAATTTGTAAAATGAAGAGTGGTTTACAGATCTCCCAGAATAAGCATTGTACATGCGAAGTTAGAGCAAAAATGATTTGCCATGTGTATTATAGAGTATTCATTGATGTGACTAGTGCAAATGTTTCCTTCTGGTACCAACTGTGTGTTTGAATATTCCAAGAGGCATTGTTTTCAAAAAGCTCCCCTTAAAAGAATGTAACTGGTTTATATGAGTATCAGTTACTGTATTGCACTTAACTGTTATGTTGAAGGAAATGCAATTTTGTTTTCTGTAGAACTGTTGGTTGTAAACCATCTATAAACTGAAGCTAAGAAAGGCTCATTCAAAGCTGGGATTAAAAACTGGCATTTTTTTTCTTTTTTTTTTTAGCCTTTGGGTCTTCTTAGAAACACTTTTTGTGTGGGATTTGATGACTACAATTCCTTCTCCCAAATCTGACATCCAGTAAAATGCAGTCTGCATGAGGGGGAGCAACAACCAGGAGACATACATTTCTTGGGCTAGTCCTCTCACAGGAGGATTTCTTCATTCTGTATTTTGGAAAAACATAGGTCCTTCCTTTAAGGGGACAAAAACTGTTTACAAGTGTGTTTGAGTTGCCTCCTGCAAAATCAGAAATCAGACTGAGAGAAACCCATATTGAGTAGGAGGGAAAGCTCCCTAGAAGAGTCAAAGGTTAAAGTTCACACTGGTATCATCCCAGCCATTACTCATTTGTATATAGTTACAAAACGTGACAAGACACTGCCTTTATATTATTTAGCAATATGTTGTAAATAGCATTAAGCTCTTTTTTTTGTAATAAAGACCCTTTAATTTGAAAATAGTACAATAACCGAACTGATAAAGTCAATTTTTGAGTTTGTTTTGTTTTGTTTTTTAGCTAGAGGCAATTTCAACTGTGGAATTTTTTTGTTGTTGTTGTCTATTGTTCTAAAGACTTTGCATAATTTATTGGTTTAATTTATCCTAATTTATTTGATGAAGGTGTACAATTTTGTATTACCAAGGATGTACTGTAATATTAATTGATGATATGATTTAAAAAAATGAGATTCCCTGTCCATATTAAATAAATTTTTAAAAGGTGCAGTAGACAATTGATTTTAAAGTCAAAGTGAACATTTTAGTTTGGCAGCTACTAAATTTTAAAACAGGAAAAAAAAGACGTTGTTTGGGGGTAGGGTGGGAATGGGGTTTTATTTTGTGTGTTTTAAGCTTTTGTATACTCTCCAAACTTTGACCTTTTTGCTTTGTACCACTTAAAGGATACAGTAGTTCAATTGCCTTGTGTGCCTTCCATCTTCTCTTAAACTGAATGTATGTGCAGTATATATGCAAGCTTGTGCAAAATAAATATAAATTACAAGCTCATTGATGTGCTTTGGATTTTTTTCTGAAAATATCTTTTAGGGGATTGAATGTGGGGTCGAGGTCCAGTCAGTACTATGATGTGGTTAATGACAGTTCTATAATGTTTATCCCCTAAGATTCTGGATGATATAACCTGACAACTGGGCCTCGAACACAGATGATACAAATGCCTTTTGTTACCTGGACTGTTTGATTCACCCAGATTTCAGGGTTTCCAGGTAACCTCCTATTGCCACAAGGTTGATTCCAAGGACAAATTTACCTTTGTTTATCCCTTATGAGGAAGAACACAAAGCCAGGTTGGGTCAAACTGCTGTTATAATTTTCTCCCCACAGTCACTAACTCCAGATGATTCAGAGGAAGACGTAAACATGACCACATTTCACCTACTTGCTAAAATCATAGAATAAAGAGAGGCAGCCTAGGGAGGGGGCATGGAAAAATGGGAAAAGGCAATAGACTTGAGACACAAGCCTCAAGTTAAGCTCTGATACCTCCAAGTTAAGTGACCTTAGACAAGTCATTTATTTCAAATCTGACATTAGTTTCTTCATCTGTAAAATAATGATAGTTGTACACACAGTGCCTTCCTCAAGGGATTGTAATAAGAAAATATCTTGGAAACCCTGATTGGGTAATAGAAATGTTAATTGTTCTTTTGTAAACTGTTCCAGGAGAACCCAAAGCTTTTGTGACTTCTATTCTGGAAAATTTAAAGACTGACTAGCTACTCCTATCTTTCATAAATGAGTTTAGAATAATCTCTCCTCTAGCCAAACTTCTCAGGCTTATAAGTATATATGGTTTGGCTTTAAGGGAAAAAAATTCCTCTCTTTCCACTTGTCATTTGGACAAAGTTGGTGGTATAAGGAATGGACTACAGGGTTTGGAAATCAGAGAAACCTGAATTCATATCTGACTTCTCTTTACCTCCATTTCTTCAACAGTAGAAATGAAGACAATAATAGCACCTCCTTCAGGGGGCTGTCATGAGGGTTGAATGAGATGGTACTTGTAAAAGGTACAGAGTAGGCACTATATAAATACTTATTCCCTCGCTTTCATTTGCTTTTATTTAATGTAAACTTTCTCCTTGATCCCAGCAGTTAGAGGAATGAACAGTAAGACTTTAGAGACTGAAGTGATCTTAGAGATCAAATAGTGCAATGATTATATTATGGATAAAGAAGTCACAGTCCTAAGAGGGAGCTTATTTAAGGTCACGCAAGTAGATGAGTCAAGATTCAGATTTGTGTCCTTGATTCTGATGTTCTTGACATTGTTATTACCTCAATTCCCCTTCTCTTGGCTTCAGTCTCGTTGGATTAAATGATAAGATAGAAATTTTGTAACTTGCCCAGAGTCACACAGTGTCAAACCTTCTGAGTCAAAATTCAATAATCTTTTCATGTCACTTGTTTTCCACTTTTAGGAGACTCACTACTTCATCTAATTAAATTCAATATTGAGGCATTTATTAGGCAACCACTCTATGCAAAGCATTGTGCTGACCACTTCAGAGAATACAAAATTTAAGTCACAGTTCCTGCCCTCATGGAGTTAGTTCTTTTATGAACAAAAGATTTAAAACCAGATAATTTTAATACAAAGCAATATAGTACACTGGAAAGTTCCTAATGAGGTATAAAGCAAAGTCATTTGCCTTATTAAATAATGATAGGACCAATCTTAATCTCTTGGATCTTAGTCGTATCTTTTTTTTTGCCTGAATGCTAAATGTTTTACATGTTGAACATATCTTCTTCTTGGTAGAGGGTGCCTGAAAATCAATAGAAGAGTTTATTAAGTGGCATAAGAACATGTTCATTTCTAACCCTTTGTATGGAGTCTGAGATGCACCCCTCCCAAAATATCATGACCAGGAGTTCTTACTTCAGAGGTTGGGAAAGGAGAATTTCCTACCTGTGTGGGATCTCACAAACACCGCAAAGGCTACTAGGAACAGATAAGCCCCTCTTCCTAATGGCCATCTATGATCTGTTTTGAATTGGCACAGGTAATCTTCCATCCTAATTCATCCTAAATCATGAAAAATGTTAGTTTCAAGAGAAAATTATATGTTTAAACAGCAAGTTTAAGAAAACTATGTTGCTGTTTTTCAAATTAGGCCCTAGATTTTAGACAGTAGAATATTTCACCATCTTAACTGGGGAAATATTTAACCCTTTATTTCTCAAGGGTCTTTAAGCAAAATCTAGATATCCAAAGACTAGATATCCTTCAGAAGGGATCCTTTGTCGGGTACAAGTCAGACCACATTATTTCTAAGGACTCTTCCAAAGCTAAAATTCCAGAGGTCTATGACTAGCCATTTTAAATATATATATTTTTTCTTATTCTGAATTTGACAAATACCAAAAGATATAGGTGTTTTCATGTTTAAAGAATAGAAGTATACTGAATATGAAGCTATGAATCTCATTATATGTAGTTTTTGGTTTTAAAAGTATGTACTAACTTCAGTACATTTATTCCTAAAGCTGTCTGCTTGTCTGTATAGCTGGGTGTAGTAGATTGAATCAGTAATTTTACTTCAGACTGTATGACCCTGGACATATCATTTAGCCACTTTCAGTCTTAGTTTTCCCATCTATAAAATGGGTATAATTTTAGCACCTAACCTTAGTGTTATTTTATCAACATTGGTTTAAACCATTTTGAAATTCTAAAGTGCTATATAAAACATAATCTATTTTTAATAATAGCTATTACTATGTCTTCTAAGCCTTCCCTTGTTCTCTTCTGTACATTTTAAATGCTTCCTTAATGCCCTTTTTTGGTATTGCTTTCACTAGCCCCTCTGCCTATTCCAAGTGTCCTCCCTAACCCCCTAAAAATATTCGAAACCCTTCATGGTAACAAATTAACATAGTCATACAAAATAGTAGCATGTCCAAAAATATATGTGTGACCAGAGATATTAAAACTAAAAGGAAAAAACCACAAATTCACTTGTATCCATTATATTTATTTGTTAGAAGAGAGAACTTTTATTAAGGGACTGCAGTATTGGGAAGTATATAGGATAATGTGATGCAGAAATAAAAAAGAGAAAAGGAAGGTGATGAGAAGGAAAGAGAAGGGGAAAGGAGGGGAAAGATGAAGAGAATATTGCTGAAACATCTTCAAGTATACAAGAGAGAAATAAGTTAAGTCATAATAGAACAAAGATAAACTGGGTGGTGTTTTATCATACCAACTTGCTAAGTGCCAGTCTTATAACCCAAAGTTACTTTCCTTAGAGGAAATAAAAGAAAGCTCAGCAAAAATTAATGGGCAGCTCAGTGGTGTAGTGGGTAGCCTAATCTCAGGAAGACCTAAATTCAAATGTGACCTCAGATATTTCTAGTTATATGACCCTGGGCGAGTCACTTAACCCTGTTTGCCTCAGTTTCCTCAGCTGTAAAATGAACTAGAGAAGAAAGAGCAAACCATTCCAGTATCTTTGCTAAGAAAACCCCAAATGGGGTCATGAAGAACCAGACATGACAGAAATGACTCAACAACAAAAAAAACAACAGCAAATGAACTTACTATACTACATTCAACCTTCCTAAAGGATTCCCTCTGTGGGATATCTAATTCCTGAGCGTCCAGGTTTTGCTTGAAACTATTGAAGAATAAGGTGTTAAATATTTTCCTAGTATTAGTAATTCTAACATATTACTATATTAAGATTGGTATAAACTTTTAAAAAATAGCTGTCACTATAAGTTTTTTTTTTCCTCTTTGTGTTCCTTTTCCATATTTCAGTTCCTTCTGTCCAATTATAGTGATATCATTCTATACCAACCTTTTTTTGTCACAGAAAAAAACACCCAATAGAATCATGCTAGAATGTTAGTCACTTGGAATATTACCATTCTCTGGGTTACATTACTTAGGGCCACAAAAAAATCATGTTTGATTTGTGCTTTTATAGGCAATCTTTTTTTTCTGATTTTTTTTTGTATTTAGGAATGTTTATGTTTGTTGATAGCTATCAAGTTTATAATCTTAAAAATTATTTTTTAAATAAAGGATAAAGGTCAAAAGAGCACTGGACTAATGTCAAAAGCTGTTTGACTCTTGTCCTCATATCTTTCCCTTCAACCGCCTTCCCCAAATATTCCCAGGATATTTGTCTGATTTGTCTGATTTCTCCTTTGCCCCATTCACTTCCCTTGCATATATTTATCCACAAATGTATGTATAGTCTTCTGCCCCCCATCACTGTACTTTGTAGATTAATGTCAAAACACCTTAATTTGAGTCCTGGCATGGCAGTTTATTTGTTATGTACTTTGGCAACTTCCTTAATCTTTCTGAGTCTCAGTTTTTACATCTGTAAAATGGAACGAATAATTCACTACATGATTCACCATCTTATTGTAACAATAAAATGAGATAATTGTTATTTCTCTAGCTTCCATTCAAACTCTGGCTTTTTTGAAGGGAGTATAGTAAAATTATTCACTGATCTTTCTTTTATTTCCTATGAGGAAAGTAACCTGGGGTTGCAAGACCAGTACTTAACAAAACTATGAAATGACAAATTTTGTTTCTCTTTGTGTTCCTTTTCCATATTTCAGTCCCTTCTGTCCAATTATAGTGATATCTTTTTTTTGTCACAGAGAAAAACACCCAATAGAATCATGCTAAAATGTTAGTCACTTGGAATATTACCATTCTCAGGGTTACATTATTTTAGTTACATGTTAGTTACATTATTTAGGGCTACAAAATATCAAACATTACTTAACCCAAAGGAATGAATCTCTAATGATAAAATTTTAGGCATGGAGCCAGATGCAAAATTAAAAGGTCAGGTGACTCTTCTAGAAGCCCTTACCTCACAGCATTTAAGTGATTTGCTTAATCACTTAAATATAAATATATTTAAAATATAAAATTACTCCATTGACTTCTATTCCTTGTTTTGCTGTAAATAAGCCATATACCCCTGGGACAGAGACAAAATTCATTGATTTCTGAATCTAGGGAAGAATTTTGAATACACAGGCCTTATAGGCCATTATTCCTCAACATTAAGATCTAGTCCCCACTAAAAAGGACCTTCTGAGTAGCTTCTATCTGTGTAGGTGGACCAACAGATAAGAGTGCTCCCATATCTCCTGGAGGCCTGTTTGCTTTAAAGATAACCAAGATTTAGGGGAAGGGTTAGAGCTCCTGACAAGATTGAGGGAAACTCAGGATAGAACTAACCTAGAAGATCTCATCCTTTAATCTACCTAAGTAGCCACACTTCTTAGTGAAGGGTTGGCAGAGGAAAGAATTTCAGTAATAATGGCCCTGGCCTCCAGGGGAAGGAGGAAGGGAATCAAGTTGAGTCCCCCAACCTCTCTCCAGCTTTTATTGCTATCTTAATCACAAACTGAAGATAGGAACTACACCTATTGATTAGTACAGAAAAGGCTTCCTCTCCCAAATATATATAAATATTTCTTTTCTACAAGTTATTCTCATAGAATTGGTTAACTGACTTACCCAGAGTCACACAGTCAATACATGTCAGAGGTAAGACTTGAACTCAGGTCTTCTGACCCCAAAGCCAGATCTTTATTGATTGTGCCATGCTTCTCCTCTCAAAGCTAAAAATACAATGAAAATATGTTTTTAAAAGCATTTTACAGATACAAACCTCATTTGCATGGATTATCATTTCAGTTGTCTAGAAACTCTAGAAAAAAGGTTTAACTGTTAAAAGGAGGTGATAGAACCTTTCTACTCTGTCCTAGTGGGACCTAATCTGTAGTATTGTATTTAGTTCTGGGTATCACAATTTAGGCAAGTTATGGTTGATTGACTATGACTAGAGGAGGACAACTGGAATGATAGAAGCCCACATAAGCACAAGTTGAAAGAAATGAGAATGTTCAGTTTGGAAAAGAAGACTTGGAGGGATGTAATATCTCTCTTCAAGTGTTCAAGGGGCAGGAGAGACCATATCTCTTCTAGTAGGTCCCAAAGGGCAGAACTAGGACCACAGATACAAGGAACATGGAGGAAAATTGAAACTTCCTAACAATTAGAGCTTCTCAAAAGTGGACTATACTACCTCAGAATGAAATGAGTTCTTCAGTCATTGAGATTTTCAGGAAAAGGCTAAATAACCACATCAGATATGTCATAGAGATTATGAAATGGATTAGATAAAAACTGGAGTCCATTCCATCTCTGAAAATCTTTGATTATGTGATTTTCATTTTATGATGAGGAAATTGGGGCCCTGAACATTTAAGTAATAATATGTAATTTACTTATGTAGCACTTTAAGGTTTTTAAAACTCTATAAATATTATCTCATTTGATTCTCATTTAAAAAACCCCAGAAGATAGGTACTGTTATTAACCTAATGCTAACCATTTCACAAATGAGGAAGCCTTGGCTCAGAGGTTTGGGGATTGTCTGAGAGTCACATAACTAAGTAAGGTTGGTTTTGAACCAGACTCAAGGCCTAAATCTTTATACACTGTACCACTTAGCTGTCTTCCTCTGATCTCTAGGGTTGCTGTTAGCTCTAAATTCATTGAGCTGCTCAAAATTACCCATGTGATGGAATCAACTCTTCCAACTCCAATTCTAGAACTCTTCATTATTCCACATTGCCTTTGAGGTTCAGAACAATAATATCAATCATTTTTAAAGCTTTGCCCCCATAACCTTTTCCTTCACCTGCTGCATTCAGTCCTTGGTCCATCACCAACTCAATCCCTCTCTTCCCCAGCCTAGTATTCAGGAATGGAGCTACTTAGGTGGATTAAGTTATGAAGTAATCTAGGCAGTATCTACTCTGAGTGAATGGATGTGGTTATTTAACCCAAGTGCTCACTAAACAGGAAGAGTAGACTATTTGGCTTCCACTCAGAAAAATATGCCTGCATCTGTACCTGATTTGCAAGTACTACTTTCTCTCCAATTTGTGCAAATGTTCTGGGCTTTGCTGGTATCACTCCTTAGTGTGAGCAGCCCCGAACCATGTCTAGAACTATCATCAAACAACAAGCACACATGAGCCCCTTATTCATTATATGCCAACCACTGTACTAATTGCTGGGGATACCCTTCTAGTATCATAGATTGAGAACTGGAATAGATCTTGGAGGCCATAGAGTCCAAGCTCCTCATCATTTCACAGATGAGGAAAATGAAACTGAGAGGACAAGGGATTAGCTCAGATAATTCCCTTGATTTTCTATCAATTACCCATAAATGTACCACTTACATGTTCATAAACTTTGAAATCTCTTATCTGATCACAATCTATTGTTATTCTATTTTTCCTTTACCTTGCATTCCCAAACCCTGACCTGTGTCCTCATCATGACTTTCATTTTCTCTACCCTTCTATCCCAAACTACGTCTCTCTCTCTCTCTCTCTCTCTCTCTCTCTCTCTCTCTCTCTCTCTCACACACACACACACACACACACACACACACACACACACACACACTACCCTTGTACTAATTATACTTTCTTCCTTTCCCATCTTGATCCCTTAGTGAACCAGTCCAACTACACACTATTCTCTTTTTCAAGTCCCTTGACTCTACATCCCCTTTCTGATTCTGTCTTGCCAAGCCTCATCTTTGGATAATTCCCACAATCTACTGATTTTTCTTCTGTTCACAAGCTGCTGGAACAAAGCTAGAGAAAATCATGAAATCCTGCTGTACCTACCAGAAATTTATGTTGTATAATCACAATTGGATCTTTACTATAGCAACGTAATTCTTCCATAACTAATAAATTAATTCACTATTTCATTCACTAGGTGAAGAAACTTTTCTCGACCTTATCATCCCTCTTCAAATCTCCCATGGTTTCCCTCTTTCTATTCTCTAAGCTGAGAACCATATTTAACTAAAAAAAATATTCACTGAAAGCTCTTTTCTTTCCCTATGTCCTCATTTTATATAAGCCACTATCCCACTACTATTTCTCTTTTGTCTCAAACAAAGAAATGGCCCTTCTCTTTGCCAAGACAAATTCTTCTACATGTCCAAGTGATTCTTTTCCATCCTGTCTTCTCCAGTAGATCATTCTCTCTATTATGTCACTTATTTTTAATTATTCCCTATCTACTAGTTACTTCCAGACTACCTACAAACATGCCCATGTTTCTATCATACTAAAAAAAAATCTTCACTGAATTTGTCCATCTCCACTAACTCTTCTCTTTTATCTAGCTCTCTTCCCTTTCAAGGCTAACATCTTTGAGAAGGCTATTTACAATTGATTTTTCTACTTCCTTCCTTTCTTCCCTTTCACTCACTTCTTATCTTTCTGCAGTCTTGCTCCCAACTTTATTACTAAACTGAGACTGCTCTCTCCAAAGTTACCAGTGCTCTCTTAACTGCCAAATCTAATGCCCAATCCCAAGCCTCATCCTTCTTGACTTCTGTAACCTTAGACATTGTCCATCAATCCCTTTTCTTTGATATGTTCTTCTCTCTTAGTTTCTGTGGTATCATTATCTCCTGGTTATTACCCTTCCTTTCTGACCTCTCCTCAGTCTCATTTGTTGGCTTTTCATCCAAGTTACATGGTAGAACTGAATAGCCCCCAGGGCTCTATCCTAGGCTCTCTTTTCTCTCTATATATTGTTTCATTTGGTGATCTCATCACCCCCCTGAGTTCAATGGTCATCTCTATCCTGATGATCCTTACACCTATTTATTTAGCCCTAACCTCTCCTAACCCCTAGACTCACATCTCCAATTGTTTACTAAACATCTTAAATTAGATATCCTATAGATCTTTTAAACTCAAGAGATTCACAATTGAACATACTACCTCCCACTCAAAATCACCCTTCTTTTAAAATTTCCTATTATTTTTGAGTGCATCACCATCCTCCCAGTCAACTGAGTTCACAACCTATGTGTTATCTTTGATTACTCATTCTTTCTCTCTCACACACCCCTGCCCATATTCAATTTGTTGCCACATCCTGCCAATTTTATCTTGATAACTTATCTCTGCCATGCCCCCTTTAGACTCTCATCACCTCATATATAAACTGCTGGTTGGTCTCAGTGCCTCAAACCTCTCCCCATCTTCTATTCAACTATCTAATTTTTTCTCCTATAGAACAGGTCTGATGTCACCTTCTTTTTGGTTTTCAAAGTCTTTCACAACATTTTATGAAGGGCTCCTCCTACTTTTCCATTTATCATATATTTTCCTCTCTTTATGCAATTCATAGACATTGGCCTCCTTTCCATTTCTCATACATGACATTTTGTGTCCTTTCATTGGCTGTCCCTCAAATCTGAAATTCTATTCCTTCTCACTTTTGCCTTCTGTCTTCCACAGCTTCATTTAAGTCTCATTTGAAATCCCAGCTTCTGAAAAAGGCCTTTGCTAAGGCCTTCTCAATGATAGTGCCTTTCCGCTGAATTTATTTTCAGTTTACCTAGTTTATTTCTTGTATATGTGTAGTTGTTTGAATATTGTCTTTGCCATTATAGTATGAATTCCTCAAGGGCAGGAATTATTTTGCCTTTCAGCTCTTAGCAGTGTTTGGCACTTCATAAATGCTTGCTGATTTATTGATTTAACCAAGTCTATACTTATATAACTATAGTCTCAAAAATAAATTAAGTCTGTGCACCAGCCCTGAAGTCAGTAGGACCTGGGTTCAAATCTGGTCTCGGACACTTAACATTCCCTAGCTGTGTGACCTTGGGCAAGTCACTTAACCCCAATTGCCTCAGCAAAAAGCAAAATAAATAGATAAAGTCTGCTTTCTAAGCACTTGTCTAACCAAATGCAAAGAACTTTATCATAATTAGAGTAGTTCATGTTCTCCAACTTGTCCTTATACTTATAGATCTTGGTTTCCCAAACAAGTCCCAACACCATTTTCCTATTATTCAACCTCTTTCAAGGTCCTAGGAGCAACTCTTTTATAAGAGAGGGTGTGATCCACTCATACTATCCACCATTTTAGCTCATAATCTTCCACTAATATAATTCCATTTATATAAAATCAGTTACCATAACACAACTCTTAAACATAAAACATGTATTCACAGTGATACCAAAAAAATCATAGTATTACAGTCACTCAATATGTGGCAAATGCAATAATAATACTTCACAGTCCACACATAAACTTGATTCACACTATTCTACTGCTACATGAAGTGTCCATGGAGACAGTGGGTACACACTTACAGAAACACAGAAAGGAGACATAAGATGAGAAAATCCATGTTTTCTGAAATTCAGATGTCCTTGGTTCCCTTGGGATTTATACTGGTTGAAAATACAAACTCATTTGTAAAATCTCAGGGCAAATAATGGCTGATTAAGAACAATGTTGTCTCATATAGCAGAGAGAAGCAATGGCAGATAAAACAAGCTTAAATAAAATTTGGCAAAATACCTAAATCAAATCATCCTAAGAGAACATAAGGATGAAAATGAAAGGACAAATAGAAGAAAACGTAAAAGATCTGTCAAAAAAAAGTATAACAAACTTTTTTATCACCAAGGTCAGTAAAACTACCTCATTTGAACATTCCTGAATGTTTTTGTGGAGGGCACAGAAATGGTACCAAAGAAAACAAAGATGGGAAAAGCAGCTGGGTTAGATACAGAAAAGATCGATGCTGGAGGCAACATGATTAAGAAGGTATTTGGAGGGTTGATTCACAAGATACACAAAGAAGATAAAGATCACATGGTGTGGAAAAAATTGTGGAATCTATACTGAAAAAAAAGTTAATGAAAGCACCTTAACAATTACTAATCTATATGCCTACTTTCACATTTTTTAATAAAAATGCTATGAGAAGAATTTATATACTCTTGAAGGGCATCCATAATGAGGGTACTTGTAGGAAATAGTCAAGCTTTTACAAAAAAAATTTGCAACAGATCAGATCTTTAGTACTATATACATGCAACTGACTGAAAAATATAGAAAATGTTTATTTATTTATTTTCTAAGTATGATTACAGCAAAATACTTTAGAGACTTACTTTCAATAAGATGCTTACCATCCATACATCAAAATTATTCCATATATCTTGAAAGATATAAAAAATGCTATTTGATGGGATGCCTTGATCATAAATTCTGAACAAAGGATAAACTCACTAAAGTTGCTTGCCACTTCATAGAAAGATCCAATTTGGAATACAAGTTGAAGAGAAAATGCTTATAGAATAGTAAGGTCCTCCAACTGTTCTTATCTATAGATGGTGTTGTATCAGTTACATAAATCAGTTACAGAAACTGTTCCTAAGCATTCTGACCATAACGTAAGAAAAACCAAGTAGATGAAAAATGGATTCTGTCCAGATTATGCCATGAAATTATTGAAGACATATAAACACATATGCATACTATACACACACAAGCCATCCATGCTCACTTTTCTCCCAATTTTATTCTTAACTTTCTAATCTTTACATTTCTGAGAGTTAAGACTTTTTTTCCTTGTGTATTTATATTTATACTTTCAGGGCTTAGTATAGTGCAAGGCACACAGTAAGTACTTAATCAATTTTTATGCATCTAGCTATATATCTAAGAGGGACATGGACTAGAAGGGCAGTTTTATTACTAACAATTTACATTTAATCTATATTAATCCATATTCTAAGTTAATAATATGCAATATTTTTTCTGTTCTTTGGATACTTAAATATTCATGTTTGTTGAAGTTTAAATTCACAATAAAAAAATCTACATTAAAAAAACAAATCCTTTGTAAAATAGAAAGTGCTATCAAATATGAATTTGATGCAAATTATCACTAGAGAAAAAAACAAATGGTGATACAATTTACAAACACAGGCCAGAGGTTTTTGCCAAAGAAATATTTCTTACCATGATAATCCCATTTCTAAAACTATTGCTGTTCTTATTGTATGTAGTGAATTACCACAAAATCTGGCCCATTGCCCCTTTATGAAAGGTCAAGAGATGTGGAAAAGAGGGTGGTAGGAGTGAAGACATAATAAGACAGGTTAATTTCTGGGTACTATCTTAGGAGCAGTGCAGAGGGCTTCTCATGTACTTAGTTTAGTAGAAGTGTAGAAGCAGATTTGTAAGTAGAAGAGAAGTAGATTTAAACGTCAGGAGATCCTAGTTCTGCCATTTTTCTAACTATGGAATGAAGAGTAAATAATTTCATTGATCTGAACATCCATTTCCTTGACTAAAAAAAAAATGGATGACAACTACCTTACCTATCTCACAGAGTAATTTTGAGGACTGAAGGAAATCTTTGTAACACATACACATTCACATCATATCAGCTATAAAAACATTTTCCAACTGTAATATATTTGCTCATTACAATAATTTGGGGAACTAATAAGAGAATAGAGGGTTTCATCTTATCTGAGTTGCTAGCCCACATATAAAATCTCGAAATTTGAGATGGGGTAAGGAGTTAAGGACATGCTAAACCTAGCTTAGAAATATAACTTTGTGATTTCTAGAGGAAGCCATAGGATATACGCTGGTTGAGTGAAAACGTGGATGAAGAAAAGGAAGCAGAAAGATTAGAGAGAATGACCCAGTTAGCCTCCTGGCCTTTGACCACTCACTCTGAAACTTCAGAAAAAGGAAAATCAATGTGTTCTTAAAGCATATGACTACAGAGATAGAATTTGATCCATTCAGAGTACTAACCATTCAATCAATTAGTTGAAATAAGCCCAATTTTTCTTGAGTAGAAATCTAGGAGCATAGACCAAGATAGAGCCACATATTATTAATTAACTGGAATTTAGGAGGAAAAAATAACATAGCCTACAGAATAGCAAATAAAACCCTCTGTCCAATGGAGCAGCTCATTCACCATAGCTAGATGTCCTAGAGGTCAACAAACAGGGGCTTGTGTGCCTACAGAGGAGGGGAAAAATAGTGATGCCAGAGTATCTTAGATTTATCTCTCCCTCCTGCTGGTCTGGATCCCCTTCACTGTTGGCAAATATTGACTGAGTTCAAGGGCACACACTGTACAATCTGGCTTGAGAGTTAGAATGGGGTAAAATCCTCAAGATGGTGTAATGCTGTTGTAACAAAGCCTCTATCCAAACCCAAGGCTGTTTAGGGGCCATTTTGACCCCCCTCTCCTCTGACCTAGCTGATATTTGTTCCACCAAAGCAGGGATCATTTTATCATAATTCATCTTCCTCTTGCCAAATCTTCTAAGACTGAAACTATGCACTTGATATATATTGAGAGAATGGGCTAAAGTGCTCAAAGGAAAAAAATCATTCCAAAGCTTCCAGCTTAGACATTCTTCAGCAGGGCTCACTAGGTCTTTGGCTTTCCCTAATTAAACAAAAAGGGGGTAAAGGGAGACTAAATGGCTTTTTTCAAGGTCATACAGGTAAGGTGCATCAGGTCAGTTAATAGATCAAAAACATTTATTAAGTAAGCATCTACTATGAGTCAGGTTCTGTGTGAAGTGTTTGAAGATACAAAAAGAGGCAAAAAACAGTTTATTCTTTCAATAAGTTTGCAATCTAATATGGAAGGCAACAAGCAAATACAACATATATACAAACAAGCTATGTATAGGATAAATGAAAAATAAATAAGAGAGTAAAGACACTAGAATTAATAATTGAGAAAGACTTCATGTAGAAAAGATTTTAGTTGGAACTTAAATCCCTTCCAGGGAAAGTAGGAGAGGGAGATGAGTATAGAGACATTCTGGCGTTGCAGACAGCCAGAAAAAAGCCTAGAAGCAAGAGATGAAGTGTTTTCTTCATGAAAACAGGAAAGAGGCCAGTGTCACTAGATGGAATAGTAGGTGGCAGGGAGTAAGGTGCAAGAAAACTGGAAAGTAGAAGGCAAAGTCTAGGATATAAAGAGCTTTGAAAAAGAAGATTTATATTTGATAGGAGTTGACTGAGGAGGGTAGAGAATGACATGGTCAGATCTGTGCTTTAGGAAAATCACTTTGATGACTGAATGGACAGTGAATTGGAGTGAGAAGAAACAAGGCAGGAGATCTACTTCAATAGTCCAGGTGAAAGGGTCCTGCACTAGTGTGGTGACTGGGTTACAGGAAAGAGGGAGGGGGGACATATTCAGGAAATGTTACAAAGGGGAAATCAACAGATCTTAGCACCAAATTGGAAGTTGAAAGGGAGTAAGGGTTTAGTGGAAAAGTTAAGAAGTTCAGTTTTGGACATGATGTCTACTAGACATCTAGTGCAAGATGTATGATTTTTCCTCTGCCTCTCTTATTTGATCTTCCAGTAATCTTTTTTGGACCTAAGACCAATTCATATTTTTCTTTGAGGCTTCAGATGTAATAGTTTTTCCTTTGTTGTCTTCTTCTGAGTTTATATTTTGATCTTCCTTGTCACCATAATAACTGTCTATGGTCAGCATCTTGGTTACTGTTGTTTGTTCATTTTTGAGCCTGTTTCTTGACTTTTAACTTTATTTTAAAGTTGGGTTATGCTCATTGGGTGCACAGCTATTATCAAAGCTAGTATACATTTTTAGTTCTTCCAAGGGGATATGACCAAAGAAGAGGTATGTTTACTACTCTCTTGACCTCTGTTTTGCTCTTTAAGTGACCACAAGCATTCTTTTCTGCTCTGGAACTATGACTAGGGTCCCCAGTCTACTGCAACTCAAGCTCTGATGTGCTAGTCCTTGCTTAGGACTGTGATCCAAGAGAGTAATCCAGATCTATGTATGGGCAATGTATCTGAGTCCTGCTCCCAGTGCCAGCAAAGGACCCCTGTAATCTGCTTCTGATCCCCTATCCATCTGTGCTCCTGAAGCCACAATTGCCCCTGCTGATTCAAGTACTAGCAAGACCTATTGCTGGTTTGCTGAGGTGTGGTTTATGCTGGTACAACTATACACTACTACCACTCTGATGAAACCCTTCCTGCTGACCTTCTAAATTGTCTTGGACTGGAAATTTGCTTTATCCTAGCCTTTTCTGAGTTCTGCCACTCCAGAATTTGTTTTGAGGTATTATTTAAAGTTGTTTGGAGGATAATTTGGAAGAGCTTAGGCAAGTCTCTGTTTTTCTCTATCATTTTGCCTCTTCTCCTCAGTTAAAGATTCCTGGAGATTTAATAGAGGTCAGCACAGAGGTTAGGGAAGGATAAGTAGACTTGAAAATCATCAGCATAGAGATAATAATTGAAATCCAAGGGAACCAAGGAGATCATCAAGTGAAGTAGTATAGAAAGAGAAAAGAAGAAGCCGAAGATCTGTAGGATATCTATGGTTAGAGAGCATGATTTGGATGAGTTTCCAGCAAAGGGGACTGAGAATAAGCAGCCTGATATATAGGAGGAAAACAAAAAGAGAATGGTGTTCTAGAGAGAAAAGAGTATCAAAAAAAAGATGATGAGTCAAAGGCTATATCGAGATCAAGGAGAATGAGGATTTTAAAAAGGTAACTGAATTTAACAATCATTGGTAACTTTGGAGTGAGCAGTTTTGGTGGGAATGATGAGATCAGAAACCAATTGTAAATAATTAAGAAGAGAATAAGAGGACAGAAATTGAGGATAGACATCCTTTTCAATGGGTTTAGCCATAGAGGGCAGAAAAGATATAGGACAATAATTAGTGAGGATGGGAGGATACAATGAGGATTTTTTGAGGAAGGAGGAGATATGGACATGTGTGTAGGCAGTAGGAAAGGAGCCAACAGACAGAGTGAGACTGAAGATATAATAGAGATGGCAGAGAAGGAAATCTATTGAAGGAAAAGGAATGGAATGGGATTACTTTTGCAGGTTGAGGAGTTAGCCTTGATAAGGAGTAAGGCTGCCTCTTGATGAAGGATAAGAGTAAAGGAATAGATAGTGTCAGAACGTATATGATGATATAAAATGAGGAAAAGAGGAAGACATATGGCCCAAATTTTTTCCTGCAAAATATGAAGCAATGTTCTCAACTGAAAGGATCAGGGTAGGAGAAACCATGAGGAGGAATCAAAGTTTGGAAGAGAGGTTATGAATATGAGATTGCAAATTGATAAGGAAAGAATAATAGGATTGCTTAGCAGTAGTGAGTAGGAGGTTTTGTAACATGAATTTGTAGTGAACCCAATCAGAATGGTTGGCAGGGTGAGTGGCCTTTGTTTGGGACTTTGGAGGGGAAGGATTGAGTAGGATAGGAAGGATAATAAGCAACCAGGTAGTGGGGGATGGGAAAGGGGCTTAAATGAGGACTTCCAAAAGATATGTAAGGAATGACAAGGTATAAGAATGCTTATCATTGAATGGAAGACACCTCCCCTCTTCCCAAAGGAAATTGGAGACAAGTGCAGCATAAATAAGATGGAAGGCACACAGCCAGATGGGTAGATATCTTATTTCAATACTTGGTTTTATTTTTTTTATTTTTGTTTTTGTTTTTGTTTTGTTTTGTTTTTGATGGGGTGATAGGGTTAATTGACTTGTTCAGGGTCACACAGATAATAAGTAGTAAGTGGCTAAGGCTGGATTTCAACTCAGTTCCTTCAGACTCCTAGGCCCATGTTTTATTCATTGTTATCTAGCTCCTCCCCCCATTTCAATACTCTTCTTCCTTAGGAAAGCTGGAGATTAGTCAGGAAATGAGGCAGCAAGTGATAGAGATCAAATCTGCAAAGCAAGAGATAGGAGTCCCAAACTTTCCTCTTTCCCTTCTCTCAAGAATCAGGTGCAGCAGGAAATGGAAGGCCTAAAGTCAAAGGGCAGATTGCTGCTCCTGGTACCAGTGGTTTTTCCCATTGAGGTTCCCATCTGGCAGCAGCAGGTAGAAGTCGCCTTGTGGGGCACAGATGAAAAGTTGATCTCATGTGCAGCAGGAGTTGGAAGATGGAGTCAGAAGAAATTCTTCTCCTCATCACCAGAGATCCAGAAATTAAACTAGCAGCAGGAGGTGGGGGGTTCCTAGAATCAGATGTGAAATTTGAGCTGAGTTGTCTAATGTCAGATCATGGGCTCTTTCTAATGGACTATTCTGCCTTCCATATTCATTTCAGTTCTGATTTTTATTTATTTAAATTTTGAAATTCTCTTTTGCCTTGATGCTGGTAGTATGGCGGGCAACTGAATAGCTTGATCTAAGTGTCTATAGGAGTTCACTTTCATTGCAAGAAAATGAACAAAATAAGTTAAAGGAACATACCACATACCCCTAATCCATGTGAATTTAGATATAATTGGTGCAATGATTTAGGGACTACTGTTTGAGGATGACTGAAATTATAGTTTCTTATAGACAGATACTTTGCATATAGTGCCTACATGGAAACCTCTGTTTATAGAAATCAATAAGAATTTATTGACTCTACCCTTACTGATGATTCCCATTTGTTGAAGCAAAAATTCATCTCCTGTTAGCCTGTTTTAGAGAGGAGCCTCTTTTTATGTCAGTTATACTGACCTTCAGGAAATAGACAAAATCCATCCTAGGTTCCATACCTAAGGCTAACTCCCTCATTGTAGGTCTGGATTTCTAAAAATTTCCGTGAAAAAACAAATGGAAGAAAACACAGGGACTTGATATGTTAGCAACACAAAACATCAGAAGGATTGATGGGCTGGAAAGTGTATAAATTGTGAACGTATAATTGGAACTGGGGGATGGGATGCAGTTGTTCTGTGCCTACCTTGCAGAAAGCAGGTAGCTAGATCTCTCTCTCCTCCCACACCCACATAAGGAGAATGTTGTTCCCATCTTGCCACTTTAATATGATGACAGAAGCTCTTCCCTTAGAGACACTGGCTCTCATTCCACCGGTGGGGGTGGGGTGGTAACTGGATCACTTACAGATTCACATCCAGAGGAGTTGACAGAGATTCAGTGGCTCCAGGCCTGAACAAGAAAGGAGACTGAGGAGCCTGTCATATGAAGAGTTCTCTCCCTGCTCTGGCTCTGTGATTTGGGGTTGTGTGTGTAGCTTTCTGATGGACTGCTATTAAAATAGCAGGAGATGAATACTGATTCATCAACAGGCAAACATTTGTTCTATACATCATTAAGTTCACTAATGATATCTCTAATTCTGACAGGTTAACCCTGGCCCTTCAGCAGCTATTTTCCTGGCCAGTGACAATATTAAAATAATTGTTCTATGGCCACCCTAAGGGTTCTGTTGCTTTCACTTAAAGACCATTCATCCAGGCTCCAAGTAACTAGAGATATTTCCCCTTCTTAGATGATTCTTCCTTGCTGATTCCAAGTCTGGTACCCTGTCCATTATTGTTCCTGATTTACAGATGAGAAAAAATGAGACCCTGAAAAATGAAATTACTTTTCCAAGATCTCACAGTAGAAGTAGGCTCCAGTCCAATGCATTTCCCATATCAGCATCCCTCCCATTATGACAACACAGAGGGAAATCAGAGTTGATACCACATCCCTTCAATACCATAGGACCTTTGAGTGTGCAAAACACACCAAATGATGTGTGCTACTCTGCCCCTCCACCAGCTTAATAAATGTAGAATTCAAGTATCCATGTGCAAATCCCTGAAAAGAGAACTGAGCTCCATGTTTTCTTAAACCTTTGCTGCTCTCCTGCCCCCACCACCTGTTAGGATTAGATTAACTCTAAGGCTGATAGGACTGAGCTAATTATTTTGAGCCATGTAATATCACCAAGGTTAAAAATAACAACAAAGAATACATGGGAGGCACCTGAAAAGAATGGCTCCTCTTAAAGGTGGTTCTCTTTCCCAGCAATAATTTAAAGAGTCTAAATGCCCTTCTCAAATGCATTCCTTCCCCTTCCCTATCTCCCACCCATCCTTTTCATACTATGCCATATTCAGGATCATGGAATCATAGAACTTAAACTCAAAAGACAATTTGCAAATTGTCTAGCTCAAATCTCTCATTTTACTGATGAGGAGGCCTGGGGCTCATAGAGGGGAAGATTCTTAATCTGTTACTTGGACAGTAAAGAATGAAGCTGGGATTCAAATTCAAAACCAGCTCCTCTGGTTCCACACCCACTAAAGCAGTACCATGATACCACACTGTCTCTTCCTAGTATTCTTCCCTGAATGCCCACCAACTCAGTATTGATAGTTTCCCAGCCCCCTTTCTCTTTATTTCCTGATATTTACTTGTAGTTCCTAAATATAGTTCTCTCCACAAAAGTCCTGCTTCCACAATTTATCATGGTGTGGCAGTGCTGCTCAAAAGTTATGACAGATGAGGCAAGTTTCAGAAGACCTAACCAGCCAGAACGACTTGGTGCCTCAGGAGGGACTCTAAGAACCAGCCTAGTCCATATGGAGAACTTCCTTTCTGAAATATTGACTGCCAAGAGAAGAATTTTATTTAGCCTCCATAACTCAGGAAACCACCATGAAGTGAGGAATTGCCTTCTGATTAATCAATGAAATCTCAGATCTTTGGATGTGCAAATCAATCAGTAAGTACTTACTATATCTCTTCTATATTCTGGAGAAAGGAAGACAAAAATTAAATAATCCCCACCCCCAAGAAGTTCCATTACATAGTAGAGATAATGTGTACATATTAATATACATCAAATAAATATATACAGAAAAGGAACAAGATAAGTGGGTTGGGGGGAATACTATGAGCTGGGGGATTAGAAAGGGCCTCATTATAGGAGGTATCATTCAAATGGAGTTTTGAGGAATTCTAAACAGCACAGCTAAGAAGGAAAGGTATTCCTAGCATTCCTAGCCTATACAGACAGAAATGGAGAGTTAGAAGAGAGGTCCAGCAAAAAAAAAAAAAAAAGCCATTTTAGCTGAACCCCAGTGCATGAAGGGGAAGAAGTAATATATAATATACTGGAAAGGAAAGTTGGAGCCAGATCAGGAAGGACCTTCAATGCCAAAAAAAGAAATGAATATCATTTGGTTCATAGTAAGATTTTCCAAACCAAGAATTCTGGGGGAGCTTTCTTCATTGAGAGATGGAGAGAACTTGATTTGATTGGGAGTAGTCCTGAAATACTTCTGTCCTTTTTCTCTCTGCAATCATTCAGTTCTTCTACCCCAACAGGAAGATGGTTTTTTGAGGAATGGAGAATGGTAAAAGAAAGAACAAACAAATTCATAAGCCTGAAATACTCATCCTGAATTCCTTACTTGTTCTTTAAAATGAAAAACAAGTGAATCCCAACCACAGAGAGGTTGAAGAAGATTGATTTCTAGAGCTTATGAGTTCTGATATATAATATGTGTCCATTATGTATTTGTGTATCTATACATACACATACATATATGTCTATATATGTGTGTGTATATGTACTTAGATACATATATATGCTAATACTGATAGGTTATCTGTACAACCTGTTACCAATATGGTGAGCTCCCAGGAAAGGGAGGTTATGTGTGAAGAAAATCTAAGTCAGGAAGACCTAAATGTGTAATCCTGCCACAGTTACTGATTTAGCTGTATAACCATGGACAAATCATTTAATCTGAGACTCAGTTTCCTAATATAGATGTAATGCCCTTCAAGTCCCCACCAATTCTACATTTACTTCTAGCTTGCAGAGAAATACTCACAAGGAGTTGTGCATTTTCCCCCTTTTTTTGGTAGAATCCCTATACTCTCCTATTCTTATGTATAGTTGGAAGTAAAAATGATAAAACTATTTAATTTTGAAAAGTGGTTTAAAAAAGTAGATAAAATAAAGGGCCAAGAGTGAGGAAAACTCATCTTTCTGAGTTCAAATCTATCCTCAGAAGCTTTACTAGCTGTGTGACTCTGGACAAGTCACAACCCCATTTGCTTCAGTTCCTCATCTATTAAAAATGCTGGAGAAGGAAATGGCAAACCATCGTGGTAGTATCTTTACCAAGAAAACCTTAAAAGGAGACACAACTGAAAAATTACTGAAGAAATTTAATTTAAAAAAGAATAATAGTCCCCAATTTTATCATAACACTTTATATCTTATCCAAAACACTTAATAAAATGCATATTAGAGAGGAAAAGAGTTCTAGACAAAGAGTTAAAGGGACCAGAATTCAAAAATCACTTGTGGTATCTTCTAGCTTTTTTTTTTCTCTAGAACATCAATCAATCTCTCTGATTTGTTAATTTTTTTTTCCATGCCCCTTTGAGATCATGTTTCCCAGCACCTAGTATAGTGCCTGGCTACATATACTAGGTGCTTAATAAATGCCTGTTGAATTGGCTTGAACTCAACCACAATAATTTCATTTGGTCCTCATGATAACCACGAGTATATTTGGGTAAATACCATTCCCATTTCACAGATGAGAAAACAAAGACCCAGAGGAATAGTCATATTACAAGTTAGTGGCAGAGTCGGGACTACATTTCCAGTTCTCCAAAGCCTCAGGAAAAACTCCATGCAAATGACAGGAAAATCATTCTTTTAGAGCCACTGAGTATCATCAATTATTATAGGATCTCTCAGAGCTAGAAAGAACCTTAGAGGTCATTCTAGCCCAATCTACATTTCACTAACTCTAGGTAAGGGAACAGCTTCTGATGAAACAGCTCAGTAAGTAGAAAACATAAGCTGATGGTTTCCTCTTCTGCCTTTGTGGAAGCTCAAATTGCCCCATAAGACAAGTCCCAGTCTGGGGGAAGGAGTTTGTGAGAGCGTGGAAAGCGGAGGAGGGGGCGTGGAAGAACAGGGAGATGGCAGTGATTGAAAAGAAAAGAAGAAAATTATCCCAATTCTCACACTGCTGGAAAATGGCAAAGTTATTGCTGCACAAAGACCCTCTCGAATGGCCTGCCTCCCAAAATTTCTACTGCACTCTCTGCAGTTACTTGTGTATGGCAGAAGCAGCATCTTTGTATTATATGAACAGTCTGCTTCATAATCAAATACCATCTGTCGCTACATCTGAACTTGTTTTCAACATCTGTGCGTTCTGGTCTTAACAAAGCTTTAAAAACTAATTCAAAAACTTTCACAGATCACTGCCTAAATACGTACATTGACCATCTTTCCACATTGGTTCAAAATGCCTCTTCTATAGGTACCTCCCCCTGCCTGGGAAGAGTGAAGAGGTATACACTTCACGGCTTTATTAAGCTTATTTCCTAATGGCCTTGGGTAGCCAACTGCAAGAGAGGGACACTTGCTTATGCACCGAGAGGACCCATCATATTCTTTCTTGTTGCCAACACAGTCCCTTTCTGCCAATGAGAAACCTGTAAGTTGATCAGCTACCATACCCCAATTACTCAAAATGACACTACCGATAAAACAGCAACCAAGGGGAGAATCAACTGGATGGCTTCTACGCGGCTAAAGTGTGTTTGAACAAATGGTGAAGTAAAATCCTGAGAGCCCTCGGGAGGATAAGGGCGCTGTTACTTTGCACATGCTTCAAAAATGTGAAGTACATCTTTACAGAACTTTTGGCCAACCCACTGGCAGATGTTGACCAGTTTTGCTTGTGTATACATCAGTTGCAGAACACTAAAACAGAGATTGGAAATTTTAATTTAGTCAAGGCAGTTGGGCTAAAATGATGGCTTTTGTTGAAACCATTAACTAGAGCTGCCTAATGAAGTACAGTATTGCACTGGCAGACAGAGCCTTAACGGGGAGGTTGCCGGTTCCAAGCAGGAGAGAGAGGAGGCAGCGGGCGTTCAAGTCTCTGAATACAGGCAGAATGGCAATTGGGGGTCTGAGAAAGCTTGATCAGATTAGCCAGAAGAGGGGAAGGAGTCTGGGGAGTGTGTGATGGAGGGTATTAGAACATAACACAGATCCTGGAGGACAGAGGAAGCTTAACCTTTGAGAATGTGAATGTGTCCACATGGGTTGCTGTGAGCACAGGGTTTATTTTGGAAACATTTTCTTTTAAAGTCACAGCTGTATATTTCCAATAACTTGTCAGAAAGGGTGTGTTGGACTGAACAGGTGTTACCCCTCTTTGAAGGTTATTAGGTTCAGGGCATAAAGAATAAATGCAACTTCTAAAGCATGGAAATTCCTCATCTGAGAAGATAGCATTTTGTGCTCCTCTAATACATTTATATGCAATTTTGTGTTCAGATTATTTATATACATGACAGACCTCCCCTACTAGATGGTAAGTTCCCTGAGGACAAAGATAGGGTCTTATTTATTTCCTAAGCCATAATTAGGGCAGGGCAAATGACACTTTGCCCGGAAGCACCAACATTCAGAGGGTGCAAAAATCTAAAACAAAAACTCCTTCAGCATTGTGGAAGTCAATATGGTAAGGAATTCTCCCTACTGCTCAAATGAATTTGTTGTAATTGCTTCTTGTATTATTTACTATCATGAATTACAAAGTAGATCTGGGGGTGCATTTTGAACTACTTACCCTGAGTTTCAAAATTGCTAGTAACAGCTCTGTTTATCTTTGTATCTCCCCACTGCACATAGTGACCCTTAATAAATGTTGAATGAATAAGGGATCAAGGAAAAGAAGGAAGTAGGAAGACCACAACCTAAGATAAAATTCTCTATAGAAATATAATTTCCTTTATTTGGTTATTAAATTTCAAGTAACTTTTAAAGGCAACCAACCTGTTCCTATTTTGTTTAGAGTTGGTTTGTAGTAAAGCAAAAAGTAATTTAAATGTTGATGATAGATTTTAACAGGATTACTTCCTGTTATTAATGTTAATCCTGTTAGTGAATAATAATTGAGAGAACTTGAAACAATCTGGTGATTTGGGAGATGTTTTCCTTCTATTGCCTCCATCTTTTCTTTGCCCCTCTCCCCATTTATTTTTTTAATTTGTTTATTTGTTTAAAATATTATGCCATTTAATAATGGGGTATCCATTGAATGATTATAACAATACCATCAATATTTTATTCTTTTTTTTTTTTTTTTTTGCTGAGGCAATTAAGGTTAAGTGACTTGCCCAGGATCACACAGCTAGGGAATGTTAAGTGTCTGAGACCAGATTTGAACTCAAGACTTCCTGACATCAGGGCTGGTGCTCTATCCACTGCGACACCTAGCTGCCCTCCCTTTTTTTTTTTTTCCTGAGGCAATTAGGGTTAAGTGACTTGCCCAGGATCACACAGCTAGGAAATGTTAAGGATCATTTTTTTCAAGATGATTATTATTGCAGCTTGCTTTGTAGTCATTTTTGGATCTTTGCTCTTCTTCATCCCTCATATCCAATCATTTGCCAAAATCTGTCCATTCTATATCAACTCCCATATCTGGATCTTTCTTATCTATCCTTTACAAAGTCTAACCATCTGAGTTCAGACTCTCATTCACTTTCATTTCATCTATTTAAATACCCTCCTAATAGGCCTATTTATCTCAAATTTCCTCCAGATCCAATCTACACTTCCCAAGGTTGACACAACAATCTTCCCAAGACACAGGTCTGGACACATCATTCCCCTGTCCTCCAAACTTTAGTGACTCTTCATTAATGGCTCTAGGATTAAAAAGAAAAAAAGAAAAAAACTTTTCAGCCTGAGTTTTAAATTCTTCCCAAATCGTGTAATCTATCTTGAATCTAGAGTCAAATAATTCCCTTTTCACATACTCTATGCTTCAACCAACAAGCTGCACCTTGAACACAGGTTTCCATTTCCTGGTTCTCTTTTCATCTCCCTTTTCATCTATTCTTCCCACATTCAGTTCAAATGGCATTTCCTCCATTAAGCATTACCCAATTCTCCCATCTGAAAATGTTCTATACTGCCTCAAATTTTCTTTGAGCACTTTATCTAGAATTCGACTTATTTGCATGCAACTTAGATCCCTCTAGTTCACAGGTTTTCATCTTTTTGGTGTCAAAGCCCCTTTACTTTCTTAAAAATTACTTAAGACCCATCCCCAAAAGAGCTTTCATTCATATGAACTATATCTATCTACTATTTACCAAATTAAAATTTTGAATGCTTTAGTATCATAAAGTTAGGTTTTATCCCACCAACCCTTTGAAAGGGTCTCAAGGACCCACAGGAATACCCAAACCACTTTTTAAGAATGACTGCTCTGCATAAGAACCTAAATTATTTGAAAGCAGGGACAATGTTTTTATATCTCAAGCATCTAATATATCATAGGTGTTTAATAAATATTTCCTATTTAAAGATCTAAATGGGTTCATGATTTGGATATAAAGAGTGATATTATAAGTAAATTAGAGGAACATAATATAGTTACCTCTCAGACCTGTGGAGATGGAATAAATTTATGTCCAAAGAAGAACTGGAACTCTTAATTGAACACCAGATGGATAATTTTTACTATATTAAGTTAAAAAGGTTTTGTACAAACAAAACTAATGCAGACAAGATTAGGAGGGAAGCAATAAATTGGGAAATCATCTTTACATTTAAAGGTTCTGATAAAGGCCTCATTTTTAAAATATAGAGAATTGTCTCATATTTATAAGAATTCAAGCCACTCTCCAATAGATAAATGGTCAAAGGATATGAACAGACTATTTTCAGATGATGAAATTAAAACTATTTCTAGTCATATGAAAAGGTGCTCCAGATTACTATTGATCAGAGAAATGCAAATTAAGACAACTCTGAGGTACCACTACACACCTGTCAGATTGGCTAAAATGACAGGAAATGATAATGACGAATGTTGGAGGGGATGTGGGAAAACTGGGACATTGATGCATTATTGGTGGAACTGTGAGTGGATCCAACCATTCTGGAGAGCAATTTGGAACTATGCTCAAAAAGTCATCAAACTGTGCATACCCTTTGACCCTGTAGTGTTTCTATTGGGTTTATATCCCAAAGAGATCTAAAAGGAAGAAAAGGGACCCACATGTGCAAGAATGTTTATGGCAGCCCTTTTTGTAGTGGCAAGAAACTGGAAACTGAGTAGATGCCCATCAATTGGAGAATGACTGAATAAATTATGGTATATGAATGTCATGGGATATTATTGTTCTATAAGGAATGACCAACAAGATGATTTCAGAGTGGCCCAGAGAGACTTGCATGAATTGATGCTGAGTGAAATCAGCAAACCAGGAGATCGTTGTATACAGCAACAATAAGTCTATATGGTGATCAATTCTGAAGGACATGGTTCTCTTCAATAATGAGATGTTTCAAACCAGTTCCAGTTGTTCAGTGATGAACAAAGCCATATATACCCAGGGAGAGGCCTGTGGGATCTGAGTCTGGACCACAACATAGTATTTTCACACTCTCTATTGATGTTTGCTTGCATTATGTTTTCCTTCTCAGGTTTTTTTTCCTGTACAGCAAGATAGCTGTATAAATATATACACATATTCGATCTGTCAAATATTTTATTATGATTAACATGTATTACACTTCCTGCCATCTAGGGGAAGGGGTGGGTAGTAGAAGGGAAAAATTTGTAACAGAAAGCTTTGCAAGGGTCAATATTGAAAAATTACCTATGCATATGTTTTGCAAATAAAAAGCTTTAATAAAAAAGACTAAAGACATGAATGTGTTTATATTATAGGAAAGAAGCTAAATTGCTTCAGAAGTGTTACAGAATTCCAAAATATCAGAGTTGTAAGAGGTCATCTAAGCCAGAGATATTAAATTCAAATAAATCATACATAAAAGCCTAGCATATTACATATTGACTTAGAAAACCACATATTAACATTTTCTATGTTCTGTTGTATTTCTACTTACTTTATTAAATATTTTGCAATTATATTTTAATCTGGCTTAGTCTGCATTATACCTTAGACCAATTAGGCCAGTTATAGCTGAACAAGAATCCCCTTCTCAATAATTATTTGGTGTCTGCTCACCCTCCAGGAGAGAAGGAATCCATTGCTTACCAATGCAATTCGTTCCACTTTTGCATAGCTCTAATGGTTGGGAACTTTGTCTTTATCACAAACTGACATCTTCTTTTCTGAAATTTCTACCTATTGCTCATAGTTCTCCAATCTATAAACAAATAGAATAAGTCTAATTCTCCCCCATAGCCCTTAAGATAAATACTTAAAGAAAACTATTTGTCAATACTGAGTCTTCTCTCCTTCAAGAAATGAACCCTTACATGGTCTAGCCACCTTCTTACCATGTCACTCCTCTGGCTGCAAAACCAATTTGTCAATGCTTTTCCTATTTGCCCAATCTAGAATTGAGCAAAGTACTTAAAATTTATTCTGATAAGGTAAAATATACCAAGACAATCATTTCCTTTCTTGTGGATACTAAACTTAATATCAGTATAGCAATATGGCAGTCATGTCACACTAATGACCCACATTAGGCTTTCTGGGTCTTGCTGGATCATGGCTGTCTAACATGCCTTCCTGTACAATTTCATTTTTTTAAATTTGTCTCTTCATCACATTGACATCTTTATAGATTCTAATTCTATCAACCAACAAGTTCCTCTCCATCATCTTTGTGTCACCTATGAATTTAATGCATTGACATTCATAAGAAAGAATCTTATTCAGCAAACATTTGACTTACTTGTCTAGGGAATGGCTGCCAAAGGCAACTAATAGATCATATATTCGTTTATAAAATCTTATGAAGAAGGCTGATAGATTATTTTGAACACTATCATCTCATAAACCAGAAAGAGGTAGTGGAGGGTAAATCAGGTTAAAACAAATTTAGTAATTGATCCAACTAAGCAAAGTCATCCTAATGACTTTTAAGGAATGACAACAAATAGAAGAAAAGTGGGAAAGATCTTTACAAATTATTTTATTGCTAAACAGTTTCCATAGTCCAGGAGAGTGGAACTATCATTTCTGTAACTTAACATCACAGGACCAAATGTGTTCATAGAAATGCCACTGAGGAGAACAAACATAAGAAATGCAAACAAATTAAATTAAATTTCCTCCATGAGTAGCTTTAAAACAATAGGAGAAGGCTAGGAATGTCCCCTGCACATCAGATTAAGTCTGAGGGATGAATTTATGAGAGCACATGGACAAGAGTCACACAGGATGCACAAGTTTGGATAGGTTGTGATTCACATCTTTGGAGGAAATTTTTTAACTAATGAGATTAGATATACATTTGAGTATCTTCGTGTAAATTCGAAAGAAATTAACAAATAGAACATAAAGACAAATCTCTGGGCTGCTTCACTAGAAACTTCCTTCTAGTCTAATATAAGTTATACTCTTTAATTCCAATCAATCAACCAGTTTTGAATCCACAAAATCCTAATATCATGCTGCTTTTATCTTTTCACCTTGTCTACCATATAAAAGGTTTTGTCAAGTGATGGTTGGAAATCTAGGCATACCATGCCCAAAACATTCACCTCATTTGGAAGTATAGTAACCTTATTCAAAAAGAAAATTAGTTCATTCTGACATAGTCTGTTTTTTAAGTGCCCATTTTGTTGTTGTTAAGTCATTTCTATTATGTCTGCCTCTTTGTGACCCCATTTTGGTATTTTCTTATCATAGATATGTGATTGGCCATTTCCTTCTCCAGTTCATTTTACAGGTTTAAAAAATTAATTAATTAATTAAAAAAACTGAGGCTAACAGGGTTAAATCCTTGCCTAGGGTCACATAACTAGTAAGTGTCTGAGGCCAGACTTGAATTCATGAAGATGAGTCTTCCTGGTTTCAAACCCAGTGTTCTATACACTGTGCCACCTAGATGCCTTTATGAACTCGTATTGTCTCTTAAAGATCACTGCTTTCATTTCTAATGTGGATTCAATAAGCAGCTATTCAATGGTAGACTTTCCTGAAAACATTCAGAAGGCATGATCCCTATTGATGTACATCCTAAGAGGAAAAAAAATTAAAACAGTCAATAATAATTCACATTTACATAAGAATTTAAAGTTTCCAAAAAAAACCAACTTTTCATTTCCTACAATCCTGCTAAGTAACAAATATAATTATTCTTATCCTCATAAGATCAGAAATAGGAAACAGACTAGAGCAATTGAAATGTTTTGTTCAGGGGTCATAGAATAAACCATTGATATCTTAAAAGGGATCTTAGAGGTCATCAAGCCCAATCTCTTTGTTTTACTAATAGGAAAATGGATACCCTGAGAGGTTAAATTTACCCAAGGTCACTCAGGCCTTCAGTAGCAGAATCAGAATTTGAATTCAAATCTCAGGACTACAAATTGAGGACTAGAGATTCAGCATTCTTTCTACTGCACCACAATGGAAAGCTGCCAAATCAGGATTTTAACTTCAGCTGTCCAATCTCAAATCTAGTGCTTTTTCCTCCATGCTGCATTAACAACAATAACTAGGATTTATATAGTGGTTTAAAGTTTGCACTTAACAAATATTACTTCATCTTATCTTAACAATAACAATACAATAAATATGGTATCTTTAAAATTATTTTCCAGACAAACTGAGGCAGATAGAATTTAAGTGACTTATCCAGGATCATACAACTAATTATCTCTGAGTTCAGGTTTATCTGAGTTCAAATCTAGCACTCTTTCCACTGTAGCAACTAACTGTCTCAAAAACCATTAAACAAAAGCTAATTTTGTAAACAAATGACAGAATTAGTTATTAAAACTATTGTCTGATTGAACTCAGCTAGTGGTGTTGGGTATTTTTAAAGATGATTTGCATGTGTCTATAGATGCAGTCAAAGTAAAAGAAATCACCTAGTATTTCCAAGTGGTTTTTAAGGCAGTACCAGTCTGTTGTTTGGTCTAATTTTATTGCCGGAACAAAATGAGGCTTCATCTGCCTGAAATCTCCTCCCTTCTCTTTCCCTGTCCATCAACTTTCTGGTTTTAGATGTTGAAAGCTTCTTGTTCTAAAAGAATATGAATCTAAAGGAATGCCCGCAGCTAGATAACCCTTAGCCATTCACACTAGTGAAGCCCCAGAGGCACAAATAATCCAAGTCAGTCTAAAATATAAATTTCATTTCTATTTAACCAAAGAATATATTATATGAGTTTGTTCATGTTATTGTTTCCAACATGAAACCTTTCCTCATCCCCTAGTCATTGAGGTAGAGAGAGGGGAAGGGAAAGAAAGAGCAAGAACTCATTAAGCCCCTATTACATGCTAGGCATTGTGCTAAGGACTCCAAAAATATTATCTCACTTGATCTTCACAATCCTTACAATAATCAATTTATAAACATTTATTAAGTGCCTATTATGTGCTATGAACAGTGGAGACAAAAGAGAGGATGCCCTCTCTTTTGCCCTCAAGGATCTACTGGACAATCTACAGGATAACCCTGTGAGGGAGGGACTTTTATTATCTCCATTTTACAACTGACTGACTGACAGAAGTTAAGTGACTTGCTCAAGCTCATACAGCTAGGAAGTATCTGAGGTTGGTTTAACTTGACTGCATCTCCAGAATTCTATCCACTGTGTCACCTAGCTACCATTAGCTTGTTTTCCTTCTTGAAACTACCTTATGTTGCATTATATATATTTTGTATGTAAATAAATATATGCTATATGCCCATAATAGAATATAAGCTCCCTGAGAGCAGGGGTTGTTTGGTTTCATCAATTCATCCCTAACATATAACAAGATGAATCAAGTTGGATTTATTACTTTCTTTTTCTTGAAGAGATTTAAGTTTTCTGGTTATGTTTATACTATTATTAAAATAAATTTAAATTTCCTTAGTATATACTGACTACTAGAGTAAAGCAATGGAGTAGTTAGCCTTGGATTAAACATGGTGCTATGACTAATTCAGAATATGGATGCCCCTTTAACAAAAGTTCAATAACAGAATTGCATATTGTTTTTTCTGTTTGTCCTTAACGTCTATATTTGTCTTTTTTTTAAGGGGAGGAGGGCTTATAGAAATGAAAACTGAAAGAGCTAAAAACAAGAATTCCAATTACTTTTTTAATTTATTAAGTAGAGGCAGAAGAAACTACTGGGGATACCAAATCAATGGGAGTGGGAAAATGGGGAAGAGGGAAGAAGTGTTAAGATACTATGACTATTACCATTCATTTTAGAACATGCTTCCAAGACATTCTTCCCCTTGTAGGGCAGGAACATTAGCAAATAGTTCTACTATTAAAGGTTTGTTCGTTATTTCCATAAGAAATTATTTTTGTCCAAGGTGTGGTAGAGCATTCTGATAACAATGGTCTCTAGAACTGTATATACATTGTGGGTATAAATGTCATTTTCTCTTTTCTGCCATTGTAAAAGTCCAGTGTCCAGTGTACACTTAACAAATGGCTGCTGACTTGACTTGATATTATAATGACCAAATTTAAAATCAGGGAAGTTGCTGAACTTTTTTGAGCAGAAGAGAATGGTAGCAGCCTGGTAGAGCAAGATGGAAAGCAGGGTCAGGGAGGGATCAAGCAAGGTCTAAATCTGAGTCTCATCTAAAGATATATGTTCCACTTCCTCATGTGTAAAATGGACATATTTTTTGTTGTTGTCATTAAAACTTATTCCAACTTGTGCAAATTAAATAACAATAATAGCTAATATTTTTGAAGTTGTTTAAGGTTTACAAAGAATTTAATCTATTAACTAATATTATCTGCATGTCTACCTTGGGAAGTACCAAAAATGCCTTTATTATCCATAGTCAATAAGTATTTATTAAACATTTACTATGTATCAGGAACTGAGCTAGGCCCTGGGAATACAATAATAAAATGATATTGTCCCTGAATTCAAGAGGGTTATATTTTAATAGAAAAATATGAATAGTCTTAAATTATATAAAGCACAGACAAGCAGACACAAGTTAATCTTGGTGGGGGAAAGACTGAGGCAAGAAGCGGACTGTGAAAGACTTCCTGCAGAAAGTGGCTCTTGAACTGAGTCTTGAAGGAAAACAAGGATCCCACAAAATGTTAGAAGGGAGAACAAAATGAACAATCAGTACAAAGGTCAGGAATGGAGAAAATGGAATAACATGTGAGAGGAAGATCATGAAGGCTGGCTTTTCTCAACTGTAGATATAATGGAAGAAAACATAATGAAACATAATAAAAATGGTAAGATAGGATGGGGTCAAGTTTCAAAAGGTTTTCTTTGCTAAACTGAGGAGCTCATATTTTATCCTAGAACTAATAGAAAGCCATTGGATTATATTGAATTGGGGGGGGGGGCAGGTGACATAATTATACCTACACTTTAGAAAAATCAATTTGACAGCTGTGAGGATGATGAATTGGGATGCAGATAGAGTTAAGGCAAGACCTCAAATAGGAGGTCATAGCCATGGTCTAGAAGAGAGTTTATGAGGATCTAAATAAGAGTTGTGATTATGAGTGGATAGAAGGTGATGAATAAGACAGATGATATAGAAATGGAAATGGCAAAGTTTAGCTAGTAATTGTTTGAGGCCAGTTTTGAACTCGTCTTCCTGACTCCAGGTTTAACACTATCCATTAAGCCACATAGCTGCCTAATAAATGCATAGGGACAAATGGAATGGTAGGGAATTGTGATCGGTTATGTTTTATGTTTTCACCATAGCCACTGGACCTGAAGCTGTGTGTCCTGAACCAAGATTATAATATCTTTATACACATATGTGTGTATGTAGATATATATCTATATATGTACATGTATATATGGAGAGAGAGTTATACTATTTTGTTTTGTTTGGCATTGTTTCCATTTATATTATTATAGTCACTGGAGATCATGGAAATTCTTGGTCTTAGCAGTGGACCACTTGTGGACAATAGCAAAATCAAAGGAGTGACCATTGTAGCTAAAGTAAGCAATAGAGTAAGTCATGGGAGTTGATTGGAGCAAAGAACTGGGAGATTAGAATGTTTGAAGGTCTATATTTGACAATACCCAGAACTACATAGTTACTTTTGGGAGCTAAAGTGACCAGTTAATTTAGTCTACCATTTCATCATATAAACAAACAACTAATGCATTTTTTCTGTTAAATTGAGTAGAATGATTAGCTTCACCTTATTTAGAAATTTTTTTAAAAATAAGATAATAAAGCCTTTTTTGAGGAAGACAAAAAGAAGCTCCTATATCTCTTTCCTATCTCTTTCCCCACTCAAGAAAAAAAAAGTTCATAAAACACATGAGAATTTGGACAATGGTTGGAGTACAATCATGCTCTTTCAGTCTAAAAGCCAAGCAATTCAGGGAATTGGAACCAAAATAAAGGTACTCATTTACCTATGTTTGTCAGGAAAATTTTTTTGATATACAAATATAATAAAATATTATCATGCCATTCAAGGTAAAAAAAGCAATATACACAGCAACCATAATAATGCAAATGAAATCAATTCTTAAAAGCAATTGGACTCTAATAAAATATAATTAATACTCATAATCCTGGAGACCTGATAAGGAAATACATCCACCTTACTAGAGAGGAGACATCACAATAGAGATATAGGATGGGGTAAACACTTTCAAACAGGGTTTGCCATGATTTTGTTTTAATGTTTCAAGTGTTAAAAAAAATGGTTCAAAGGCAGGTAGAAAGGAAAGGAAAAATAGCAGTTGTGTAAAAACTAAAGACAATAACTGTTCAAAGTGTTAAATACAAAGAAAAAAATAAAAATAATCCCTGCTCTCAAGGAGCTTGCCAGCTAAAGAGGGAGATAATAAGCACATAAATAAAATCAACAAAATATATACAGAGTAGATACAAAGTAAACTTAGAGCATACAACTTTTTTTAAGACACCCCACCAGGAAGAAGACTTTGGCAATGACATAGACTGGATTGGGGAATCAAGTACAGCTCGGGAGCACCAGTATCTCACCTAAAACAGCAACTGGATAGATATGATATCAAAGTATTTTGGCTCTAGGATGGCTACACCAAAAAGCTGACTCTCCAGAATGTTCTGCTGAAAAAGGAATGAGGATGGGGCATCAGAGTAAAAACTAGCCCTGACTGACACTATATGCCACAGCATCTGGAGCCTTACTCAGGAGATCTCCCGTGCCCAAGCTAACCTAGCCTCCCTTTGCTGAGCTAGCAAAACCTGATGGATGAGGTCATATTTGACCATGACTAAAAATAGGTAATGACAATTGAAACCAGGAGGGACTAACAGGCTGACATTTCTGAACAAGGAATCTGGGGGATACATTAAAACCTGAATATAGCAGGGGTGGGAAGCAAAGTTCCATGAAAAAAAAATCATATCTTCTCTATAGGAGACAATATATATGTATGTATATATAAAAAACACCTCAGTTCTCTGCCCCCTGCCATCTCCTGCTATCTTCAGTCACCTCAACTCTAGAAAGGTTTTTCTTGGATTCCAGCATCAAGGTGAGAAAGGATTCTATGGAATCCCCTACTGTCTGGGCTTTCCACTTAATGGTAAAGGGAACCACAGGCATCCACTAGGGTATAAAAATGTACCTGGGCTCACTAGAATCTCCTTGAAGACCCAGAGTCTTAATTTCATGGATGGTCCAGGACACCTAAACAAAAGAGTTCAAGCCTTATAGTAATGCAATTAGATTGTAAACCTATTAGGGGAGGAACTAAAGATAGGTTTAAAAACCCTTGCATTAAGGAGACTGAATATAAATCTGATCTCTTATTTACTGCATTACCCTGAGCAATACACTATCAGTCTCAGTTTCTTTACCTGTAAAATTTGGATAATTATAGCACCTTCTTCACTGGGTTCCTATGAAGGTCAGATGAAATCATGTAAAGCATGATGAAACCTTAAAAGCTATATAAATGCCAACTCTCATTATTATTTACTCTATTTTTCCCATAGCAATTGGCACAGAGACAATGACTTCATGATGTGAATTCAGTTCAGTGAATTCATCATAATTATGATGACAATGATGATGTTGACAAAAACAAGAACAGATGATTCTAGTAGATAATGTTGGTGCAAGTGCCCTTGGTTTTTGAAGAATATAAGCATAGTTCTAAATATAATCACAAAATCTGACATTGATTCAAATCTCAGAATCATAAACATGAAAGCTTCACTACAGATCAGTTATCTTGTACATCACTAGCATGAATCCCTTCTACCAAAACCCCCAAGAATTATTGTCCAGTCTCTGTTTTCACATCTAAAATAATGGGGCACTCTACCTTATGAAGAAATCAACCCATGTAAGCTCAGATCTAATCATTAAAAAGTTCTTTATTACATTGAACCACAATATGTCTCATTTCTCTTCCACCCATTCGTTCTGTATTATGGGGCTAAGTTGAATAAAACTAATCCTTCTATCTAAAAGCCTTTCAAATACTTGAAGGCTAAGCACCTGCAATTACTTCAATCACTCCTCAGATCATATTGGCTTATGTTCCTTCACCAGTCTGGTAGCTATCTTCAAAACAGAAGAATTTAATTACTCTGGTACAGATTTGCATGAGAGCAAGAAAGAATACTCATCTTATGAGTAAAAGATGTAACAGACCTTTCTTATATTAAGTTGTTAAGTTTGGTGTCATACTAAGCCATGAGAATTCTTTGAGTGATTCGTCATCAGGATCTCAGTAGACATCACTAGAGTGATTCTGAAACCAGGTCAAAGTACTGTCACTCCCCATCTCCTTAAGCAGAATGCAGAATATTTTATTGTTAGCACTTTGTCCCTTCTACCTAAAAGTACCTCAGCTCAGGAATTTTTTTTTCTTTTCTATCACAAAGAAAATTCCTATGGGGTGATGGTTTCATAGTCTGCTTTAGATATTCATGGGGTAAATCACCTAACCTCTCTGTGCCATTTTCTCATCTGTAAAATGGGAGGGAGAATGAAATAAATGTCCTCTAAAGATCCTTTTCTATCTCTAAATCTATTATTATATATGATTTCCCTATTCCAAAGAGCAGTGGAATCTGCCACCCAGGATGCTTTGGGGACAGAATCCCAAGTCTTCATTGTCTGAGTTTTCCACCAAAGATGCTCTGTAACCAGACTCAGCTGGAGCAGCTGCTGTTGGATTAAAATGCATTCAATTACAAAGCTTTCTCCTGAAGTCATATTAGGCCAAACCTTCTCTGAATTCTCTCATTATTGTCTAGGCTTGAATAGTAAAATTGAAAGCATGTTCTTAGGAGTTGTGCATTTACAAATAATGTAAGGTATAGGATTTTTCATTTCTCTCTCTCCTTTCACCAAGGATTAGAAGATTTAGGGAAAATCTACGGAAACATATTTCTTTCTTGACATGGTTGTACCTTGCCTTGTCCAATGGACATGAACCTTGAGAATGTGTGTAAATTATATACTTGTAAATAAAATTATGTTTTCCCAATAAATTGTAGGATAATTTATGATATTCCTAAGTTTTTTGATCAGATAGCAAATAATCTTTAAACAAATATTTGCCTATGTTATGAGAATGAACATTTAAAAGATCCCTGTGCTAAATGCTTCTGTAAAATGAAGACTTCTCTTGTAATGAAGTAATAAGCTATGATTTAGCTGGTTTATAAATTAGGATGTCCTTGTATTAGGCTTTCTTAAAGCAAAGAACATTTATATTTATTTTCTTGGTGAAGATTAGCAATTATAATATAAGCCCCATAAGGAAAGTCAATAAACTCAACAATCTTTTATTAAGTACCTACCACATTGTCAGGCATTTTGTTAAAAACTGAGCATATACAGAAGAGCAAAAGATAGACTCTTCTCTATATGAATCTTGAGGGGGCTGATAAGGGGAGATGTATAAACAACTATACAAAAACAAGATATATACAGATAAATTGGAAATAATTGCAGAGGAGATGCCAGTAGTAACAGTAAATCAAGAAAGACTTCTTGCAGAATGTGGGATTTTAGTTAAGACTTGAAGGAAGCCAGATATTGGAGACAAGGGGGAAGAAAATTCCAAGCATAAGGGAAAGCTAGTAAAAATTCCCTGAATCAGAAAAGGGAGGGTGATGTATCATGAATAGCAAGGAGACCCCGTGTCACTGTATTTCAGAGTATATGGAAGGAGGAAAGGTGTAAGAAGCCTGAGGGGTAAAAAATAGAAAAAAAAATGAAGAAACTTAAAAGCCAAAATTAGAATTGGTAGCAAATAGGGAGCCATTGGTATCGAAAGGGGGGGGGTGACTTGGTCAGATCTGTGCTTCAGGCAGGTCATTTTGAGAGCTGAATAATAATGGACTAGAGTTGGGAGCGATTTGAGCCAAAGAGACCAATTAGAGAGAAATGGCATTATCCTTATTTTCAACTCACCATTATCTCTTTGTCCATTTTCCCCCTACAATTTTGGGTATATTCCAGTGTGCTCAGTTCCACTCTAGCCCATAGATTTAGAGTTAAAAGAACCTCAGTGGTCATCTAATTTAACTCTGTCATTTGATGATGAAGAAAATGGGCCCCAGGAGGTGAATTAGCTTGCAGAATTTGAACCCGGATCCTCTATCTCCAAATATAACTCCCTTTCCACTATACAATGCATGTTAATAACTGTCATTGTCCCTATTTTACCCTCTCACCTCATCTCTGTTGGCTCAAGACTCATTTGAAAATGAGATAATTGCCACTGATCCTTTTGCAATGGGATTTACCTTCCTGCAAGCTATCATCGATGAAGCAGAGCTTCTTATATCACCTGAGATTTCAAAGTTTTCCTCACTTGAACAAACTTCCCTAGAGAGCAAAGATGGGGGAGGGGGATCCTGAGTTTTAATACATTTTAATAATCCTGGGTCTATCAGAAAATGCAACTGAAACTCTGAAGATATGCCATCTGGACTGAGGAAATATGTCAGCTCTCAGTTTCTGCATGGCAGAAGAGATTTCCCTCTCACATATCGTAGTGCTCAGTCCATCCCCCTCTCCTTGTTGCCTCCTATCTACTCCCCCTTCCAATCCTCAGCCTTCTGGCTTCCCCCACCTTTACAACAGCCTAGTCATCTGAGAAGCCTTCCCTATCTTTAATTTTTCATAGCATTCTCAAGACCTATCACATATTTGTTTTGATTTATTCAATACTAATCCCTTCTCTGACTTTGGGGAGGGCTATCACCTTCCCTTCCTATTTCTGGAGAATTTGCCAAATCAGCAATTCTCAATTTTGTCATGATCATAGAAAAAACAAGCAGATAAGAGAGCTAGAAAGGGCCTAAGTGATGCAGGTACTTAAAAAACATCACATCCCTCCCAAGGGTCTCCGGGTTGCCTCCTTTTCCTGACTGAATGGAGACTTTACCAGTATGAACTGAGAATTCTACAATTTTCCTTCCCTGGTAAGAGGAAACTGTTTTTCTCCCATTTGTTCCCTGAAGGAGGAGGCATTTGAATTTGCTAAGATGTCAGTTAACTGTGGCAAATGTTTCCCATAACAGACTGGAAACATGTGAACTTTTGGAGGATTAGAAAATAGACCGTCTCTGCTTCTCTGCCAGGGCTTGGAATCCTGGTGGGTCATTGTAAACAGTTAGCATTTAGCTGCCACCTCCGGTGTTAGAAGAAGGAGGAGAAATTGAAGTTTACTGAGGAGTGAACTGTGTACTGAGGCAATAATGCAGAGACAGAAAGATAGACATAAAGACAAATACAAATAACAGCTACGTGCAGATTCTGTCTCTATATCTCCCTTTCAGTGTGACCTTGGCCAAATGGATTCCCTTCTGTGGGCCTCAGTTTTTTTTTTTTTTGTTTTGTTTTGGGTTTTTTTTTAATTTATAAAAAGAAGATGTTGGGCTAAATGATCTCCGAGGTCCCTTCTAAGTCTAAAGTTATGTTCTAATTAAATTTCTCCATAAGCTCTCTGGCTGAACTACAAGAGAAATTCACCTCAATTATGTATTATCATATCATATGTACAATCAACAAATGTTTGTTGAGTGATGACTAGGCTCAGTATTATGGGGAAATCAAAGTGTAAAAAGGAATGTCTCAGTCTCCATATATGTAGTTAGGAATGAAAAGATAGATTATCATGATAAGTCCCTTCATATATCCTCATTGTGACAATTACCAACAACATTCAAAACCCAGGCTTTGGTGTTTCTTATTATGAGCTTGTGGTCATCTGGAAATTTTTGCTCAAGGAAAGCCCCCTGACTCATTGAATATATGTTGAATCTTGTCTGCTGTTGCCTGTCCATGTCATATCCAGTTAAAGTTCATATTTTAAAATAAAGCTTTTTATAGAGATGCCTTTGAACTTTATTTCTACTTTTCTTCTTTGTAGTTACCTGCTTCATTGCAGTAACTGATAACAAATAATGTGATATAATACAAGGATTATTTCATTAAGGCTTAGAAAAACTGGATTCTAAGACCAACTAGCTTCACTTTTTAGTCTTTACTTTAGTAGATGGTCTTTATGAATTGTGGAATAAAAGAAAAATTCATCATTCCAAGGCCAACTTTCTAGTACCAAACCCCTCTGAACTAATCTAAGCAGGTCCTGGTACATCATTGAGCCCTTACTTGAATTGGAGTCTTTGCAGTTGGATAGGACCCCCTACATTATGTTCCACAACCATATCCATGCAGGGTGATCTTGTATCCCCTCTGTGCCATAATGAGATATTAGACTTAAGATGACAGTAGATTTCACTTGTAAAATAGAGAAAATAGCACTTGACCACACTATAGGAGTTTTTTTGAAGGGTCAAATGAGATCATATAAATTAATGTGTTTTGAAAATTATAAAGCACCATGTAAAGGCAAAGCATGAATATCATTATTCCAAGCTGCCAAGGTTTATTGTGAGAATATCCATTGATATTCTGGATTTTCATTTTCCTTACTTATCAAAATACAAATGTGCTTTGAGATCTTAGGGAAAAGGTGCTGTTGGGTAGCAAATTACCATGATCTAATTAGGACTCCTTCCATAAATCTGTCATTCATCATCCATTTGGTCCTGTGCAGCGGAGCCCTCAATTTAAACTGTTCCATGAGTCTAGTCGAAGATATGTCCAGGACAGAATCCAACACAATATTCCAGTCTCCTCCCCCTAGTCCCCTGAGAATGGGCTACTCACCAATTTTGGCCACAAAAGCAGTTATGTAGAAGAAAGATTCATTACAGTTTGGGCATAGATCTCAACCAGTGCCCATGCAACCCCATGACAACATCATTTAGCATTCAGATTGGATATGAGTTCTTACTGAGATGCAGAATATTCTAAAGATTAGTATTGCTAGCTCTTGAAACTAAAAGAGGAAGAGAAAAAGGGAATGGGGGAAGGGGAGAGGGCACAGAATTGAAATGACAAGTGTATCCAGCAGACCCTAAGTAAGATGAATACTGTGAGGAAGCATAAAAACCAAAATCAGAGTAAGAAAAATGTCAGTGCTAGGAAAATTAAATATAATCAACTCTTAATTATTCATGCTAATGGAGGGAATAAAGGTTTAGATAATACAAAATAGTGAAGAAGCAGAATGATGTGGTAAAAAGATGTGGAGCTATTCAAAATGGAATGGGTTGCCCCATGAGACACTGGGCTCACCTTTATTGGAGGCTTTCAAGCAGAGGCTGGGTGACACTTGTAAGATATCTTACAGTAGAGATTCTTTTTCAGACATAAGTTGGATCATATGACTAATGCAGTTTCTTCCAACAGTCATATTGCATGGTTCTCAGGAATCACAATGGTGCCAGGGAAAGAAAAAGGATTCTGGACTTGAAGTTCCAGAACATGAGTTTGAATCCAGACTGCCTCAGATTACTTGAGTGACCTCTCTAAAATGAAGGGGTTGGGCTAAATAACGTCTGAGAACTTTCTGGTTCTTAATCTATAAACACATGAAGGCATACAATTCTATTCCAAGAGAAGATCATTAAGCAAAGTAAGGTTTTGCTTTCCTTATCTCCTGAGGAGGTAAAGATGTGCTGGAAAAATCTAACCCATAATTATGTTCGCCATTGGGTCAGAGATCAGCCCCTTAGTAGTTTCATTTCACAAATCCTAACTGGAAGGAAGTAGGCTAATCATATGACTAATGAAAATCTAATATTCAAAGATACTCACTGATTTACAGGGTATGTAAAGAGAGTAGGACTATCCCCAGAGAGCAATAAAGTTAGTTCAGCTGATGGCCAGGAGAGTGAGAGCATTTTTTTCCTCTAAAAGGGAGGGAGAGAAAGAAGAAGCAGTAATTGCCAGAACCCCTGGAATCCCTACCTAGTGGTTTGGCCTCCCAGGGAGTCAAGCAGACCGCTTTGTGCAGGTCATCTGTTCCTGCCCTCATTCTAACCATTAACCAAAGCTGATATTAAGATCCCCGTGTTTGTAAAAATGCAGAGGGATGAGGAGATTTGGGAGAAGGAGGGAAAAGAAGAAACAGGGCAGGAGGGTCAGAGGAAATAAGAAGGAAGAGAAACGAGATGTTGAATGAAACTGTAAAGGGTAAATTCAGTTTCCCCTCCCGTGTGTGTTCAAATTAATGGGAGAGGTAAGTGTCCAAACACATCAAGGAGAGAACAAAATCAAACATCTTAACAGAAAGCATCACAGGAAGTAAAGTTTGCAAAAGCCTGAGCAGAGGCCTGAAACTAGACTAAGGAAGGGGGTCAAATTAATTTTTTTCCAAAATAAAAAAAGAGCTTAGAAGAGAATGGAGAAGGGGGGTGGCATCTGAGGTCAAACAGTGCATTCTAGTGTTTTATTGTTGTTATCAAAAAGATGCTCGGAAAGAAAAGGGAGAAGGAAAAAACCCTTTTCCTTTCAAGTTTTAAGTTCCTTTTTTCTTCCTTCAAAAATGAGGTGTTTGAGAGGCTGAGCTGAGGTTCATCTCCGTCTATTTTAGGAGGCATTGCTGGTGGCATTGGACTCCAACCAGCCAGGGAGGAAAGAGGCAAGCAGTTGAGTTTGAACCTGAATTTCAGAATGACTGCAGAGTGGCAAGCTGAGAGGGGGAGAACATGATGTGAGCAAGGAAACAAGAAAGGGAGCAGGGTGCTGTTCTTAGTCCCCATCAAGGTCCCCCCTCCACCCTCCTCCCCAGTCAAGCTTAACTCAGAGAAAACTTCTGCCATCTTTGCGGCTGTTCCCTTAAACCCTCTCTAATCACATGGGGAAACCATTGGACCAAAACACCTCCTGAAGAACTGCCTCAGGACTCAATGCCAACCTGAGACAGCTGCAGATGTTCAACAACGACATCAAGAACCTACTGTCCATTCCTGCCCCTCCTCCTCCTTTGCCACCCTGGAAAGAACTGTGAAAAGACCACGAGTTGGTGGGCAGCCAACAAGAACTAAAGAACTTGCAGCTGGTAAAACCACCTGTGCCTTGTCAAATTCCAGCCAAAACAATCCCCTCCCCAGAGTCTCCTGTTAAGGAAAAGGGGAGAAAACTCTAATAATAAGTTAAGAATCAGGGGAAGGAAGGAAGCACCATGACACTAACCCCAGGTAAAGGAAAGAGGATTTTGGAAAATGGTAGCAGTGAAGGTCAAAAATGTAAGGAGCATGAAAAAGAAAGAGCAGCAACTGTGTATAACCCAGCAAGCCAGTCCAGGCTCAAATAGCAGTATTCCTAATTTGAATAACTTTATAGTCCAAACTCAAGCTAGGAAATTACTGGCAAATGAAGTGAAATCAGTGGCATGAATTCAAATATGGGACCCAAAGCAGAAATTTCACACGAGGCCGCCTTACCCCTTATTAGCTGCAAAATAAACAGGTGTCCAGTGGAGATGGCCTCCTTTTCCTTGGTCACATTATAAAGCAGAAGATATTTGGAATGTTAAGGCCAAAGGATATAATGGCACAGAAAACAAGTCACAAACAATGACTCAGAAAAAAACCATAGTATAAGAGACAAGGAATTCTGCCTTTTGGGATGAATCAATCCCTAAGATCCCTCCCAACTATAAAATCCTTGCTTCTTTTCCCTCATCACCCTTTCCCACCATTCCTTTGGTCCCTTTTCTCTTTACTAGAGGTAAAATGAGTAACAAAGGTAACCACATTCCCTTGATAATATAGCAAAGAAGATGTGCTCTTTAACAAAGTTAATAAATGGCATCTACATTGTCTTTTGAAGACAATTTTCAGTAAATAAAATGTAAACCTTGAATAAGATGGGGGAGTGCCTCTAAAAGGCAGTTGAGAGTCAAGGATAGACACAAAACTGAGTGGGTCACAATATAAGTTATCAGGGTAGATGATGTCCTGGATGTCTTTGATGGGCCAAGGAAGGGGCTGAAGAGAGGATTACTTTCCTAGCCTAAGGGATTCAAAACCAGAAAGTCTTAGATCACTATTCCAACTCCTTCTCTTTAAAGTGGAAATGGAGGTACAGAGAGATAAAAAGACATGCATGAGGTTATACAGAAAGTAGGCAAGCTAGAATTTGAACCCACATCCTCCACATCCAATATCCTTCCCTCTATAACGCTGCTCAACAACAATGCAGGAATGTAATTGAAAGGGACAAGATCAGTTTAACATTTTCTGAAGACATTGTGGGGAAGACATTGAAATTTTAACATTAGGAAACATTCACAAATCATTGGTTCAGCACCTGAGATCAAAGTCAAGAACAGACATATTTACCAGAGGGTTGAAAGTCAAATGATACCCAGTATGCATAGCCCAGGTCAGGGCAACCAATATGCCAGAGGCAAATTTCAGGGAAGAGAGCAAGACAAAAAAAATCAAGGCATGGGAAATTGTTTCAGTAAAATTTAAATTGGACAGGCCCATTTTTGAAGCAAAAAAATAAATGCTTATGTGTCATAAACAATTATGATTTAAAAGTGTCTTAATCAAGAACATCCTTTCTCTCTGTCTCCCTCCTTCCCTCTCTCTCTCTTTCTCTGCCTCTCTGTCTCTTTATCTCACTCTCTTTGTTTCTTTGTCACACATAAAAAATTGAAATGCTAAACTCATACTGGAAGGTATTAATTTATAATAATAATTAAAATGTTATTAATGTCTTCTTGGTTCTCAAATGTTGAACATAAGCCAGTCTTTTTTCTGATTAATATTAACACTGACTAGGTAGTGATATTGACCAGATAATCTTGATATTAACCAGCTTGACTTTTAACCAAGTAAAATAATGAAAAATCCAAATTCTAGTGAAATTCCATGAAATATTAATGGTTCGTACCTGTGAGTACTTATCCCTCAATCTAGGTTTGCTTGTTTTACACTAATGGTTAACATTTCATCTTCTTTGCTTTTTATAGAACCTACAATAGTACTACAGTAACCACAATGAAGAAAGAATTCCACCAGACAATGCTCAATGCAATGAAAAAACAAGAATGAAAAATTTTAATCTAGCCGTTTATGACATGAGAAAATAGTGCAATTTGGGAAGGAGTGGGTCATGATGATGGAGAGGCATTTGTTATATAATAAAACCTTACTCTCTGTTCCCTAAATCGAGATTCTTCCATAGAAACAATCATTTGCCTCAGCTGTGAAGATGCCATGGGGAATTTTATAAGCGATCTTAGGAGCAAACTCTACCCAATCAATGCCTGTTCATTCAGCCATATCTCCCTTGACTGGCATGCAAGACCAAATGATTTTTAACGAAGTGTAAGATCTCACCAGAGATGTGACTATATTTGACTTTTGACCACAACACTCTCAGGTAATCAGGTCAGTGACTACTTAGCACACATGGTATATTTTCCAACTTTCTTCCAAAAGATCTAATGTTTTCATGGCATATTGAGGTCACTTTTTATTAGATAGTTGATCCAAATAGAGTAAACAATATGGTTATTGCAGAAATTCTAAGAATAGACAGACTAGCACTAGCAAAGTGAAAAGCCTCAGTTATCTTACTGTATATATAATACTGTAAAAGATCTGATTCACAGATATAGCCTCAAGAGAATGTCAAAAATAGGACATGTATTACAAATTTATTTCAGTATAAGAGTTTTTAGTTTAATTTTTATTAATATTTTGTTACTAGTATGAACTCCATTCAATACTATAGTGAAAAAAACACTGAAGATGGATCCCAATGACTTCAATTGAATTGGGATTCTGCCCTTTAGTTTTAGCTTATATGAACTGTCTTAACCTCAGTTTCCTCATCTGTAAATTGGAATTGATATTACTTCTCTGAAATTAGATGTGAGAATTAGATGAAATAATCTAGTAGTGTTTCGCCGACTTGACATAGCTACAATAAATATAACCTATTATACTTTTTTTACAGAGCTATAATAAATACAAGCTATCATAACTTTAAATGGTATATCAAAGTATTTCTATTTAGTTTAGAGGATCCTGTCAACTCAATGTTGAAAAAGTATTTCTTTATCACAGTATTAGCAATCAAAGATGCAAATTGGTAATCTGCTATTAAGTTTTTGAACAATGGTGATTTTTCTTCTTGGTTTAGGGCCTAAATTGGGAGTATCTCCCTAAAGATGTGTTCTTGCTTGTGTGTTTGTCATACAGTCATATGACATATTAGGAAAATAATAATGTTACTATTAATGAGAGGAAGCCTAGCTTAATGTAATACAGAATGATCCTTGAAGCCAGGGAGATCTTTGACATAATGTCCCATCCTTTTCATTTGCTCTATGCAATTCTCTAAGACTAAGTTTCAGAGAAGGTGCTGACCTGCATTGGTATAGGAAGTTCTCTAAACAAATGAAATCATAGGTCCAGCCTCCAATCCCCCCATGTAATAATCCAAAAATTAGTTGGACTAAGCTTTGGAATGTCTGTTTATTCTTACATTTGATGATCCATGTCGCTAGTATTCTGGGGATTTTTATTTTATTTATTTATTTTGCTAACTCTCTAGGCAAAGCATCTGTTTTGCTAAATTCCAAGAGACTGTGTAGCTTCTCTGATTGTTCTAGAATTTAATCTTATTGAGAGAGCTTTACATGGGCCATAAATTAGAATTGGGGGATAGCTTTGTTATGCAGAGAGTTTCATTTGAATTCATCTATATCTAGGTTTGTATCCATCTTTTCTTCATAGTTCCCTTTAGGTTACAAGCACTTTGAAAACCAGTACAGCATCTTCTATATCCTCTGTACCCCTATAATATCATCCATAATAGACTTTAACCATTATTTATTTACATTTGTATTTATTTTGTTTTGTTTTTTAAGCAGACCTGTGATTTTATTGTTAGAGAATCCCAAATGAGGAGACTCCCTCTAGCAAAGCAGATTGGCACCTGCTCTGCAACTTGTAGTCTTAAACAGTTCCCTAAGGTCTTCGGATCATAAATACAGAGTTGTCAAACCCCTCAGAGGTGATATAATCCAACAACTCTCATTTTTCAGATGAGGAAGCTGAAAATTAAGAAAATACTTGCCCAAGGTCATGTAGGGAGTAAGTGTTAGAATTAGGACTCAAACAGAATTGTTTTCTAATTCTGAGCCTATTGCTCTCTCCACTCTACCTCTCTCAATCAATAATATATGCTGCTGTTACTGATAGTTAATCATTCAATAAATCCATGAGCATTTTTTAAGCCCCTACAATGTGCAAAGCACTATGCTAAGCACTGGGGATACAAAGAAAGGCAAACACTCAAGAGTTTGATATCAAAAAGATTGCATTCTAAAGGGAGAAAAGATAGCTACTGAAATAATTTTAAAAATCTGGAGAATGACCTCGAGGTTCAAAGATAGCAGCAATATTGATGGGCAGAGATGTCACATAAAGAAGAAAATCTAGAACAGAAAGCAGAGCCACTTTCATACATAGGGAATATCAGGTCTTAAGCACTGGTTAGTAGCTACTCAGTCTGAATGTGTGCTCTATAAAACAAGGACTTCAGATATCCCATGCAGATTAAGTAGAATCTGAGGGGTACCACAAAAACTAACCAGTATTGAATTAATACAAATGTTCATCATGGCATTACTGAACCCTTCTATCTCAACTCAAATAAGCCCCACTAAAGTAACTCCTCTGACTTAGACAACAAAAGCATTACCTTTAGCTAATATTCTCTTATTTCTTGAGTGTGCAGTGAGGATGAAGAGTCTTGTTGCTGTCTCCTACTAATGTAGTAACCCTCATGACCACATCAGTACCTATTAGTTTGACAGATTTTTCTAGCTCTCCTATTGGGAACTAGAGAGCACAGCTTAGAAGAAAGCACACATAAAACAGGTAATTTTTGATGGAGGAACAGAATACAATTAGGAAATATCTGGTACAAAGGATGTTGGCAAGGGAAGCTAGGACTGAATGGAGAAAGTATAAGGACACCAAAGGGTGCAAAGCAGCCGACTCTAACTTTACCTATTTCACAATTCTTTCCCAAGATTATAAGACTTACTGAGATAATATTTTGTCTCCAACTGTGGTTTGCTTCAATGTCATTCATTACTTCAGAGTTGGTTATGAGTTTCCTAGGGTGAATAATGGGATATTAAGTAATGGGCTCCACTATCCCATGCAGAAATATTTCAACAATAAATCATGATGGATAGGACTTTTCTGCTTAATTACACTCTGCCCTTTAGGTTCTCTGGATGAGAATTGAATGAGCCTAGTAGAATATATTTCCCAAAGGAGGAAAAGGAAAATTCCTTTTGAGGGTAACTACATTCTGATTGTTGTTGTTGAATCATTTCAAAGACGTCTGACTCTTTGTTACGATATTTGGATTTTTTCTTGGCAAAGATACTGGATTAGTTGACCATTGTCTTCTCCAGTTCATTTTGCAGATGAAGAAACTGAGACAAACAGTGGGAAGTGACTTTCCTATGCTCACTTAGCTAATAAGCATCTGAGGCCAGATTTGAACTCAGGAAGATGAGTCCTCCTGACTCCAGGCACAGCACTCTATTCATTCTACCACTTAACTGCCCCAGTAGACCCTGAAGCTGCTAGTAAAGTTGTGTGTCTACTGAATTCTTTTACAAATGTGTATTGATTCACTTTGAAAATTAGGACCAGATCAACAACAGTACTATATGACGATCAATTCTGATGGACATGGCTCTCTTCAACAATGAAATGTTTCAAACCACCTCCAATTGTTCACTGAAGTAAGCCATATACACCCAGAGAGAGGGATGCGAAATGTGGACCACAACATAACATTCTCATACTCCTTGATTGATGTTTGCTTACATTGTGTTTCCTTTATCTGATATATCGTTTGTGTAGATAAGATTTTTCTTGCACACCAATGATAAGTTTGGAAATATGTATACATATATTCAATTTGCCAATATTTTAACATAATTAACATGAAGTGGATATCCTGCCATCTAGGGGAGGGGTGGGGAGTTGGGGGAAAAATTTGTAACGGAAAGCTATGTAAGGGTTATTGTTGAAGAATTACCCACACATATGTTATGCAAATAAAATAAAAATTTAAAAAAAAAATTAGGACCAGAGACAAGATAGCATAGTAGAGAAGCCCGCAGCTGAGCTCTTCTAACATTCTCCTCCAAATAACTTTAAAATATGCCTCAAAATTGAATTCTGGAATGGCAGAGTCAACAAAAGGTCAGTGAAACATTCTTCCAGCATTCCATTCTTACAGCATAACTTAGGAGGTAATAAAGAGAGATCTGTGACATGGGGAAAGAAGCTGTTATGGAGCATACAAGGATGAAAAACCAGTGATGGGACTAAGTGAAGGTTGACAGAAATATCAGCATCTTTAGGAACACTCAAGTCAGAGATAGTAAGGGGACCTAGCTACCAGTCAGAAAGAGATTTGAGGGCACCTCTGTGGATACAGGACCAAAAGCTATTTGGAAACTCCACTACTTATACCCACTTGAGTCATAGTTCAAGGGCAAAGAAGAGCACTTTTGGTCAAGAGGGAATAGAAGCCCTGAGGGGCAATATCACTTTCAGACCCAAGGGAAAAGGGGTTCTGATGATCAGTATCAATTGCAATCCCAAAGAATCAGGGACCCTAAGAAACAGAATGCAAAAAAGCAGTGCAGTGACCACACCAGTCCCCAGAACACACCACCTTAAAAGTACCTAAAATTTTCTTTTTCTTTTTGTTTTTTTTTTGTTTGTTTGTTTGTTTTTGCTGAGGCAATTGAGGTTAAGTGATTTGCCCAGGGTCACACAGCTAGGGAATGTTAAGTGTCTGAGGCCAGATTTGAACTTAGGTCCTCCTGACTTCAGGGCTGGTACTCTATCCAATTCGCCACCTAGCTGCCCCTGCCTAAAATTTTCAAAACACCTGAACTAGCTCTGAAAACATCTACACAAAAAAAGTCTAAAACTTGAAGAGCCAAAGATAGAACTCCTGTCCCCATCCCCAAACCATAGGAACAGACCCCAACATTTACATAAAGCTCCAAATCAAGAAATAAGAAATAGGGTGGAAAAATGAGCAAAAAGAAAAAAAAAAAGGAACTGACCATAAAAAACTTTTATAGTGGAAAGGAAGATCAAGATACAAATTCAAAAGAAGATAAAGAAATTAAAACAACTATAAACAAAGCCTCAAAATGTAATTAAAAACATAAGAATTTCTGGAAGTTAAAAAAATATTTTAAGAGTGATAGAGAAAAAATAATAAAAAGAAGAAAATTATGAAAATATAATTAATAGCTTGGTAAAAGGGACACAAACAAATACTAAAGAAAATGAGACTTTAAAAATAGAATTGACCAAATGGCAAAAATAAATAAATAAAGGCACAAAAATTCACTGAAAAAAATAATTTTTTAAAAAAAATTAGAATTGGGCAAATGGAAACTACTTCATGGGATAGCAAAAAAAATCAAATTTTTTTTAAATGAAAAAAATAGAAGAAATGTGAAATAGCTCATTGGCAAAACAACTAACCTGGAAAAAAGATCTAAGAGAGATAACTTAAGAATTATTGCATCATCTGAAAACCATCCATGATCATAGAAAAGACTTAAACATCCTATTTCAAGAAATTATGATGTGAAACCATCCAGATATCCTAGAATCAGAAAGTAAAAAGGAAATTGAAAGAATATACAGATCATCACCTGAAGGAAGTCCCAAAATGAAAACTCCCAGGAATATGATAGTCAAATTCTAGAGCTGCCAGATCATAGAGAAAATACTTTAAGCAGCTAGAAAAAAACATTCAAATACCATGGAACCACAAACAGGAACACACAAGATTTAGCAACTACCATTCTAAAGGAATGGAGGGATTGAAATAAAATATTCTGGAAAGTTAAAAAAAACTGGGCTTACAATCAAGAATAACTTGCCTAGCAAAACAAAGTATAAACTTTCAGGACTGGAGGAAAGAATGGATACTTAATAAAAATAGAGGATTTTCAAGAACTTCTAATGAAAAGACTGGAGCTTAATAAAAAATTTGACTTTCAGATACAAGACTCGAGAAACATAGAAAGGTAAACATAAAAAAAGAAATCATAAGAGACACAATAAGATGAAACTGTGTATCTTTCTAAATGGGAAGATGATACATCTAAGATACATATTTTAGATGCATATAACTTATTGGGGCAGTTAGAAAGATTCTATATAGAAAAAAGATATGGTGTGAGTGAGTTGATTGTATTAGGTTGTTATAAAAATAATGGATAGGCAAAGAGAGAAGGATACCCTGGGAGAAGGGAGAGAGGAAAGGAAGAATGGGGGCCAGTATCTTACATAAAAAAGTGCTAATGAAGAACTCTTACTTTGGAGGGGGAAATGGGGAATCAGGTCATTCTTGAACTTTATTCACATCTAAATTGACTCAAAAAGGGAACATATATGTGTGTGTGTGTGTTGTACATATGTATGTATATATTTTTATACACACACACACACACACACACATGCACATTATGTATGTGTGTGCTTACTAATAGAAATTTATCTTACCCAGCAGGAAAGTAGAAAGAAAAGAGGATAAGAGAAAGGAAGGGAGTTAAAAGGGAGAGTAGATAAAAGAAGGCAGTGAACAGAAGCAAAATAGATTTTTTTTTTTTTGCTTTTTGCTGAGGCAATTGGGGTTAAGTGACTTGCCCAGAGTCACACAGCTAGAGAATGCTAAGTGTCTGACATCAGATTTGAACTCAGGTCCTCCTGACTTCAGGGCTGGTGCTCTATCCACTCCGCCACCTAGCTGCCCCGCAAAATAGATTTTTAGAAAAGGAACAGAATAAAGCAAGAAGGAGAAGGATAAACAGAAGAAATTAGAATGGAAGGAAATGCACAGTTAGCAATCTTAACTGTGAATATAAATGAGGTAAACTCATCCATAAAATGAAAGCAAATAAAAGAATGTATTAGAAAGAAGAACCACACTTGAAAGAAAGAGATACATAAGAAGTTAAAATACAGGGCTAGAGCAGATTTTATTGTGCTTTAATTGAAGTAAAAAAGGCAAAAGTGACATTCATGATCTCAAACTATGCAAAAGCAAAAACAAACCTAATAAAAAAGAGACAAGCTAAAAGGAACCATAGATAATGAAGCAGTATCAACCTTAAACATAGATGCACCTAGTGGCATAGCATACAAAATCATAAAGGAAAAGTTAAATGAATTACAGGAGGAAATAGTAAAATTATATTAGGAGGACCTCCACATTAGTTAGTAATTAGTTAGGTAAAGCTAATAAAAGAGAAATAAGAATATAATAAAGATAAATAATAAGAAAGATGTCAAGAAGAAAAGAATCCTAGAAAATTTATATATGGAAGCATAAGTTAAAAAGTACTTGGAAACTAAGTAATCTAAACTGAAAGAATGAGTGGGACAAAGAATGTCATAAAAACAATCAATTTCATTAAAGAAAAAGACAACAATGATCCAACATTACAAAATTTGTGGAATACAATCAAAGCAATACTTAAGGGAAATTTTCTCTCTCTAAATGCTTACATCAATAAAAAAGAAAAAGAACAAATCAATGAATTGGGCAATTGGATATGCAACTTAAAAAAAAAACTGGGAAAAGAGCCAATATAAAATCCTTGAACACCAAAATGGAAATATGAGAGATAAATGAATTTGAAAGTTAAAAAAAAACTCGAACTATTAAATAAAAATAGGATCTGGTTTTATGGGGGGTGGAGAGGAAACCAACAAAATAGATAAACCATTCTTTAATTTGAATTAAAAAGAAAAGAAGAAACTCAAATTACCAATGTTAAAAATGAAAAGGGTGAATATATCACCAATGAAGATAAAATTAAAGCAATTATTAGGAGTTATTTTGCCCAATTATATGCTCTTAAACTAATAATCTAAGTGAAACAAATGAATATTTACAGAAATATAAACTTCCCAGATTAACAAAAAAAGAAATAGAATATTTCAGTAACCTTACCTTAGAAAAAGAAATTGAACAAGCCATCAATGAATTCCCTAAGAAAAAATCTCCATGATTAGATGAATTCACAAATGAATTCTCCTGAACATTTAAGAAACAATTTAATCCTCATATTATATAAACTATTTTTAATAGATAAAGAAGGAATCCTACAAAATTTCTTTTATGAACAAAAATGGCTTTGATAATTAAACCAGAGAGAACAAAAACAGAAAAAGAAAATTTTAGATCAATCTCCTTAGTGAATGTCAATGCAAAAGTTTAAAATAAAATATTAGCAAGGAAATTACAGCAATATATCATACATATTATATGCTATGACAAGGTGGGATTTACCAGGACAGCAGGGCTGGTTCAATATTAGCAAAACTATCAGCATACTTTACTATGTCAATAATAATAAAACTTACATGATTATATCAATAGATGCAGAAAAAAGTTACAGCATCAATTCCTATTTAAATACCAGAATGCATAGGAATCAATGGAATTTGTCTTTATTTAAAACCATCAGCAAATATTATTTGTAATGGAGATGAGCTAGAAATCTTCCCAATAAAAACAGGAGTAAAGCAAACATGTTTATTATGACTACTGTCATTTAATATTGTACTAGAAAGGCTGGCTATAGCAATAAGGCAAGGAAAAATAATTGTAGAAATAAAAATAGATAATGTGGAAACAAAATATCACTCTTTGCAGATAATATGATGGTATACTTAGAGAACCCTCAAGAATCATTAAAAAAAAAAATCCAACACAGCTAGTTAATACAATTAGCAATATTAGCAGAATTGCAGGATATCAAATGAAATATAAAAATACCATCTCATATCAGATTGGCTATCATTATTGGCTATCAGATTGGTTTACATAACAGAAAAGGAAAATAAAAATGCAGGAGGATTTATGGGGAAATGGGGACACCAGTGCATTGTTAGTGGAGTAGTGAGCTAATCTAACCAGGGACCACAGATTGGAACTATACTCAAAGGGCTATAAAACTGTACATATCTTTTGACCCAGCAACACCACAACTAGGTCTGTATCCCAAAGAGATAAAAAAAAAGACAAAATGGTTTGTTTGTACAAAAATATTTATAGCAGCTCTTTTTGTGAGGCAAAGAATTCAAACAAATTGAAAAGATGCCCATCAATTGGGGAATGGCTGAACAAGTTGTAGTATATGAATTTAATGGAATACTATTGTCCTGAATGAAATGATTGGGATATGGTTTCAGAAAACCTTGGAAGACTACTTGTATGAACTCACATAAAGTGAAATGAGTACAACCAGAAGAATGTTGTACATAGTAATAGCAAATAATGATTAGCTGTGAAAGACTTTGCTATCCTAATCAAAACAATTTCAAATGACTCATAATAAATGACTACCCTCAGAGAGAGAGCTAATGGACTCTGAATGCAGATGGAAGCATACTTTTTAAAACTTTATTTTTATTATTTTATTTTGTTTTTTATTATTTTGCAATATGGTGAATATGGCATGACCTCACATGTACAATCAAAATTCTTGCTGCTCAAGAAAGGGAGGGACAGGAGGAAGGAAGAGGATTTGGAATTCAAAAAAAAAAAAAAAAGATTGTTAAAAATTTACATATAATTAGAAAATATTTACTGAAACAATTTTTTTAAAAGGACTTTTGTTTTTGAATTCATTTTTAGGCTCATTTCCCACAATACCCAAACAACTAGTCAAACAAATAGTGGTGGGCCGGTTGGTTTTTTTGGTTTTTTTAATTAATTCATGAAACTAGACAAATGGTTGAATTGACTTAGTATGGTAGGTTACAGGAGAAGGGAAACAGCTGGCAAGGAGGAATTTGCCCCTAGGTGTTTGATCTGGAATATGGGTTTCATATGAGATGACACACAAAAGGAAAGGTTGGGGCTGTTCAAGGAAGTATATGGGGTTGCCCCAACCTACTCTTTAAATGCTCCTCTGACCAGACAGTGGGGTGCACTTCTACTTGGGGTTACTGGCATTCAACTTTTTAGTTAAGGAAAACTGGAGGGAGCCAAGCTCAATGATTTTTTTTTTAATCTCAGCAAAAGCAACCACCTGATTGAGACATTCCAGTTCTGTGTGTTCTGTTTGCACAAGATCAGATTAAACTAAGTCCAGGACAACTTGTCACCAAACTAACAAATTACTTGAACATCTTATAAATAGAACTTTGCTGATCTCTATGATGACTTCTTCAAGATTTGATCTAGTCAATCACTTGCCTTTCACTTACCAAATGTGTCCCCCTGCTCTTTCCATACATCCAGCTCTATCTTTTTTCCTTAGTAATTTTTATCCATTTTATTGATGATACCTTTAATATTTGCCACAATTATTTCTCAACTCCATTCCAAATCGAAACTTTCTTTGTTACAAAGAGAAGCAGTTTACTGACTTCTAACATAGAGACCACATCTGACAATATAGAAAATATTCACTCCTACTAGTCTCTTAGCTCTCTGCAATGAAAAAGAATATATGTTTATGACTTTTCTAGACCTTCATTCTTAATATTCAGAGTTCAGTTTACTTTCAGTGATCTTAGAATGGTACAGTAATTGGACATATTGTTCTCTTGGTTCTATTTAATTCATTCTGCTTCAGTTCAAATAAAATTTTCTCCACTTCCCTGAAGTGTCCATATGCAACATTTCTTATTTCATCCTAATATTCCATGACATTCATATACCAGATTTTTAGTAATTCTCTGATCACTCAGTTTTCAATTCTTTGCTATCACTTAAAGTGCTATTTTGATATGTGTGCATACACACACACATACACATATATGTATACATATATATAGTGCTTCTATTTTTGTCTTTGACTTTCTTAGGAGAATATATGTCCAGTATTGAGTGTTTGGGGACAAAAACAAGGCACAGTTAGTCATTTTTCTTGCATAATTCCAGATTGAGATACAGAATGGGTAGGTAACTTCACAGTTCCACCAACAGTATATCAAAATAGCTAATTTCTTGCTGCTCCTCCAGCATTGAGTCTCTTTTGCATTCTTCATCAATTTTCACAGTTTAAAGTACAACTTCAGAGTTGATTTAATTTGCATATATCCTAGTATAATTGATTTGGAAGCTGTTTTATAAGATTATTTATATAGTTTGCAATTCTTCTTTAGAAAACTCTTTCTGCTTTCTAGAAAACTGCTGTCAGTCTCTTATCATTTGTACTCTTCTGGAATACCTAATAGCAAAAGTGATACTATAAAGATGGCTTTCAAATCTAAAAACAATGCTACTTACCATCAATTCTGAAAATGGCACAAAAATGGAAGCAAGGAATCAGGGTCATGTGATATAAGCTCTCTGAAAGGGGTTGATCCCAAGTTTCTAAGAAGTAAGACTCTGACAGGAAGAAAACAGCAAGAAAAGAATGAATGAAATATAGGATAATATTGATAATGATAATGAAGTAATAATGATGATGACATTACAGTAATTTTAATAATGAATATCCTTTCCTTGGGTTCTTAACCTAGAGTCTATGAACTTTTTTAAAAATATATTTTATAACTGCAATTCGATATTATTGATGACTTTTGTAATCCTTTGTATTTTATTTTATTAATTAAAAACAGTGTTCTAAGAAGCAGTCCATACACCAGTGCAAAAATTGACAACATATTAGGGCATAAAAACCTCACAATCAAATGCAGAAAGGCAGAAATAGCAAATGCTTCCTTTTCAAACCACAATGCAATAAAAATTATATTCAATAAAGGACCAGGCAAAGGTAGTCTAAAAACCAATTGGAAATTAATCTAATTCTAAAGAATGAGTGGGTCAAACAACAAATCACAGAAACAAACAATAATTTCTTCCAAGAGAATGACTATAATGAGACAATGTACCAAAACTTATGGGTTGCAACCAAAGCAGTTCTTAGGAAAAAATTTTTATCTCTAAATAGTTACTTGAATAAAATAAAGAAAGAGGAGATCAATCAATTGGGTATGCAACTAAAAAATCTGGAAAAATAACAAATTAAAGAAGCAGTCCATAATTTTCATCAGAGTATCCAAATTTTTTTTAAAAGGCTTAAGAACCTTTCTCTGGAAAGTAAGGTAAAGAAATACAGAAACATACTGGACCCTTTGGCCTGTCCTTTGAGAAAAAGTCAATAACGTGTCTTAGATGATTTAGCTGTGGACCTGCCCCAAGATAAGAGTATGGTGGTAGAGGTTCACAGAAGGATAGATTAGATAACCTCAGAATGTCTAGGATTCTAATATTTGACTCACACTTCTTCATTTTTTTGATCCACTCTGCCCCCTCCCCTGGCCATTCTACTCTGCTGCCACTCTTGAGTGCCCTGGCTTTCAAGTAGACACAGATACTACTGCCCATATCCAAGGCCATATCATTCAATTCCAACCCCTCAGTCTTTAAATTGTATCAGAACTGGCCTTTACAATTCCAAATATAAGAGCTACTAGGAATATTCTCTCTGGCCAAGTAATATTTTTTTAAAGCAGAGATGGAAAAGATAGCTGCAAAGTTTTCTTTGTGATCATTGTTTAACATCATATGCAATTAAATATTAATGAAAGTATGCTACTTTCATTTTGTGAGCAATTTAATTCAATTAAAAATAAATGGATCTCCTTGGCTCAGTGGGTATACTGATACACAGTACAGCACTACCCTTAACTTGGTTTTAACTATGTTTAAATACAGCACAGAGGAAAGCAGCTGAAATGAAACCCCAAGCTAACAGGATTAACTCTTTAGGCACCAAAAGTCAGCCAGTCAGTCAATTATGGGCACACCTAATGAGCATGCAAAATATGCAGGCCATGGTAGCAAGTACTATGAAGAGGTGGAAATAGCAGGGACATCCTCATCCTGGAGGGGCTGGTTGAAGACGCAAGTCGTATGAAAAAAGAACTAACTGGTTTGGGAAGGTGTTTTATTTTTGTTTTGATTTTTGGTTTGGTTTGGGGAGTTTTGTAGACCACAAAATCCCTCAGCAGTCAATCAATCAACAGTGCTATAGCAAATCCATAAGCCAAAATAAGCTAACATGATCAATTAGCTAAGAACAGAACCCAAGCTGATGAGGAGGCAGTGTCAGTGCCTCATGCCCTGATAAACCGTATCTGAAGTTCTGAGTACCGCTGTTTAGGAAGAATACTAATATACTGGAGAGTGGTCAGAGAAATAAGTCCAAGATGGTGAGAAAACTCAAAAACAACTTATAAGAGCATCCATTGAAGTAATCAAGAAAAAATGGAAGGGTGGGAGTGAAACGGTATAGGATAGTCATCTTTTATTCATCTGAAAGTCTGTTCTATGACAAAGGGGTATAAATCCATTATGCTTGGTCCCAGGGTGCCCCAGAGAACAAAAAAGATCTGAAGTTAAGGTTGTAGACAGATTTCAGCTTAATATTAGGAAAGAGAGTTGCTAATATTTTCGATGAGTATAGGGAAAAGTTCCTGCAAGTGAAATTGGGAGTTCTTGGTAATGCATTTCCCATTACTGGAAATCTTCAAGAAGAGACTGGATGGTGAGTTAGCAGGGGTGTTGTCAAGGAGATTCCTATTCAGTTCCTTCTAGTGATCTCAAGGAATTACAGCAGAGACAGTATATCCAGGTGGGAAAAGCACCAGATTCAGTCAGGAATCCTGTTCTCTAGTCCAGCCTATTCCACTAACTCCATGTGTGAATTGGGGCAAGGTAGTTTACCTTTCTGGGTTTTTTCATCCATAAAATTCAAGAATAGCCTAGATAATCTTAAAGTGTCTAAAAAAAAACACTTAATTTTTCTTCACACTGACTTTCCAAATACACATGATAACAATAAAGTTGATAAAGTCTTAGAGAAGATATGAAGAGATAAAGAGGATAACAATTATTTGGGAAGAAATTAGGGAAAGGGCCTTAGAGTGACTTTTCAATATTGTTTTCAAGAAAGGTTCTTTCATTTCAGCTGCATCTGATTCCTCATGACCCTTTGTGAGATTTTCTTGACGAATATACCACAGTGATTTGCCATCTCCTTTTCTAGTTTACAGATGAGGAAAATGAGGAAAGCATGATTAAGTGTCTTGCTCAGAATCACACAGCTTGTTAATGTCTGAGGTCATATTTGAACTCAGGACTTCCTGTCACTCCACCTACCATACCACCTAGCTGCTCCAGTTTAAGGAGAAAAAGGATGTGTAATTTTGCAGAGGAGAGAAGAAAATATTTCAGGCTAAAGAAATGTCATTGAAAAGGGGGCACAAATACAGAAACTAAAATGTTGATTTTTGGGGTAAGTGGTAATTAAGACTGAGTTGGAGAGGAAATGTACCAAAAATGTTAGAGCTGGGAAAAAGAAGAGATATCACCTCATCAAATCTCATTTTAAAGTGCAGGAAACAGACCCAGAGAAGTAACGGGATTTGTCTAAATTCATGCAGGACTAAAAACCTGGTAGCCCAAGATCCAGGACCATACTCTATACAATACTGAGGAGGCCACGTGGGCTTCTGGGGAGCGCCATACTGCACAGAGTGCTGAACCTGGAATTAAGAAGTTTCATCTCTCTGAGTTCAAATCTGGCTTCAGACACTTACTAAAGGGGATGATCCTGATCAATCACTTAACCCTGTTTGCCTTGCTTTCCTCATATGTAAAATGAGCTGGAGAAGGAAATGGCAAAACATTCTAGTATCTTTACCAAACCCTCAAATAGGATCACAAAGAATCCATTGCAACTGAATAATGACTGTACCAGACAGTGTATTATATAAAAAATATAAAGATAAAAATATAAAATTAAAAAGATAAAAAGAAAAAAATTAGCCTTTGCTTCAATGAGGGAGATAGCATGTAAATAAGTAGGCACAGACAGCTAAAATACAAAATATTATAAATATATACTATAAATATGAAGATAAAAAAATTATAAAACTAAACATATAAAGATAAAGATAAAAAGAAAAATCAACCTTTCCTTCGAGAGAGATAACATATAAATAATTAGGCACAGACAAAATAATATAAATATATATTATAAATATGAAAATAAAGATATCAATATGAAACTGAAAAGATAAAGATATAAATATATACTATAAATATGAAAATAAAAATATGAAACTAAAAAATATAAAGATAAAAAATAGCCCTTGCTTTTATGTACTTTACATTTCATTGAGGGAGATAACATGTAAATAATTAGGTACAGATAGCATATATACTAAATAATATAAAGATATACTATAAATATGAATTTAAAAATAAAAATCAAAAACTAAAAAAAAATATATAAAAAGAAAAATAGCCCTTGCATTTAAGTATTTTACATTTCAATGAGGGAGATAATATGTAAATAATTAAGTACAGAGATAATATAAATATATACTTTATATATAAAGCTAAAGATAAAAATCTAAAACTAAAAAAGATAAAGATATATGAAAAGAAAAAGAAAAATAGCTCTTTCCTTTAAGTACTTTATATTTCATTGAGGGAGATAACATGTAAATAATCAGGTATAGATAGCATATATACAGAGTAATAAAAATTAATCTGAGAAGGAAAGGCACTTGCAGCTACAGGCAAAGATTTCACTGTCTGGGCCTCAGTTTCCCATTTCATAAAATGGGAGTCATTCTACTTGCAGTTTCTATCTCATGGGCCATTGTGAGAATCAAAAGAAGAAGTGTATGTAATGTGCTATTTAAAGGTAAGCTATTAGGACTGCATGATATTTGAAATCAAGGAGCAACAGAGACAGAGAGCAGAGGAGAGGGGCTTAGCTCAGTTACCATGGGCTCCACTGTTTCCGCACAAGGGAGAACTAGCATCTGTGCCCTGTGTTTCAGAGGCTATCATTCAGTGGGACACTGTTGTCTTGAAAGGAAGCCATTTGAGAAAGTCTGAGCAGGCTGGTCTCCATCGGTTTGTCTGATAGCACACAGGACTCTGGTAAGTAATGTATCTGGGAACGCCACAGAGATAACACAGAACTATTCTCTCCCTGCACCAAGAAGGGCTGTTGTTGTGGAATGAACTCCCTGCTTCCAGGGGCCACATCTAATAATAACAATGTTATCAACGCTGTAATACTGAGCCTGAAATCTGTGTGTGTGTCTCGGACGGAGTATCTAGGAGCTATTGCCCAGCACTGAAAGGGAAGCTGAGCTCTCCTCAATGGGAAGGAAAATGCCAATCTGTTGACAAAAAGTTTGCTGCAAAATAAAAAAGGGGGAAGCAAAAGAAAAAAAAAGAGAGAAAGAAAGAAAGAAAAGAAACCTGAAATCCCAGCCAACATTTTACAACTTGAATGCATTGTGAACGTGGTGGTTTATCTAGCAGGAATAGGAAGCTGTGTTTGAAAACACTGTATTCTTTTTAGGTGCAAGGTCAGCATTTGTCAGACCTCAGGGTTACAGCCAGCCCCACTGTCTAAAGGAGAGAAATGCTGCACCATCCAATCCAAGAGGCTTCCTGGACTGAAGAACTTCAGCAAGAATAACAATGGAGGGAAGATGACATCCCCCTGAATTGTGCAGGAAGGCTTGTCTGGGATAGATACATACTACAGACTTCAGAGTTAAGTTTATTCAACAGTCAGCAAGCATTTATTAAACACCTCCTATGTACCAGATACTACAATAGGCATTGAGGATACAAGTACAAACCAAAAAAAAAAAAAAAGAAAGAAAGAAAAGGAGACAGAGACAGAGAGAAAGAGACAAAGAGAGAGGGAGGGAAGGAATGGAAGGAAGGAAGGAAGGAAGGAAGGAAGGAAGGAAGGAAGGAAGGAAGGAAGGAAGGAAGGAAGGAAGGAAGGGAGGGAGGGAGGGAGGAAGGAAGGAGGGAGGGAAGAAGGGAAAAAAGGAAGGAGGGAGGAAGGAAAGAAAGAAGGAGGAAGGGAGGGAGGAGGAAGGAAGGAAGGGAGTGAGGAAGGGAGGGAGAGAGGAAGGAAGGAAAGAAGGAAAAATCTGTACCCTCCAGGAGCTTATATTCCATTGGAGGAAGAACAAGACATACAGAGATAAATAAATGGAAAATATATAAACAGGTCCTTCAAAAACTGGAACTGTGTCTGGGAATGTGGAAAGGGGAAGAAGGGGAGGAAAAAAAACTCTGAGAAAGTTCAATTCAATTCAGCAAATAGTTATTAAGTGCCTAAAATGTGCAGAGCCCCAGACAATTCTAAGATTGCAAATTATAGACTATTTGCTAAACTCCTTCATTGGATGGATTTACTGAAAATACCAATAATATCATAAGTTTGGACCAAAAGAAGGAAAATAAATAAGTTTGACACTGTTTTGAGCTTATAGAAACAAAAAAAGTGATACATTTGGTACTCTCAAAGAGCTGGAAAGGGGATATACATATGTATATGTAGACAACTAGGGTTTTTTGGGAAAGTTAAATGAAATAAAATTGTTAAGTGCTTGTCAAATATTAAAGCACTGCATAAATGCTATCTAATATAGTTATTATAAATAAATATTTTATGTCAGCATTGTAAGGTGGAAAGAGTATTAGATTTTTAACCAGAAGGCATGGGTTCAAATTTTTTACTTTGCTAAATGCTACCTATGTGATCTCACTTTTGTTATCTGCAATATGAGGGGATTGGATTTCCTAAAGTCCATTTCAGCAAAATCTGTGATGCAATATGAATTTCAGACTCTTGAGATGTCAATTGAATGAATAAGGAGAATGAATCAATGAGATCTAGTGGGGGGGGCAAGAAAGACGGGGAGAAAAATAATTAATCTAAAATATGAGTTCACTACTCACAAACTGCAATCATAACCAAGCAGAGCAAGAATGGGAGGGGACATACTTCTACTATATATCGTTGCATTAGAATCAAGTGATTCTAATGCAAATGTTCTGGCAGGAATCATGTCAATAACTCATAGTCAGAAAGAAGAGGACACCAGAGTCGATTCAATACAATCTTTCTTAAAACTTCTAGGCACCAAAAAAAAATTCTCAGTTAACCATTTGACTTCAGATTAAGGCAATTATGAAAAAAAGTAAATCATCTTTACTAGATTTTAAATTTCTTAAGGATAGTACAGGTATATTCTTATAATGTTTAGCAGTCAGATTTCCAACCAAAAATATGTATAAACTTTCAAATATAAATTGCATTACTAACATTTTCTCCATAATTTCCCTAAATCTAGACAGTCAACAAAACATTAAACAAATCCTTGATTTGTAATGATTGCTGATTTCCAAGTTGTAAATGCTACACTGAAAATTTAACAATCAGCTCTCACTAGCCTCAAACAATACGTGCCTGGAGTAGGATTGTATTTTATGTCTTTGTACCTCTTCCTCCTCTAACATAGCACAGTTCTTAATATGCAAATATTTGTTAAATGAAATTTGTCAAATTTGTTAAATGAAAAAAAATCAGGGATGATACAAAAAAACTGGGAATAGGGTGCAATAGAAATATCAGTTTCTCTGTATCTGTTTTTCCTCATTTGTTTTTCAAGGGATTTTGCTCACTTGGGAACTTTAAAAGCAGGTGCCACAACCAGATGCTTATGTTCCTTCAGTCTTGTGATACAGAGAAGTGAGAGAGAAAATGGAGGTGACATAAAACCAAAAGAACCCTGGGACCCAGAGCTAGGGACAGTGCCAAATTTCATAGGCAGATGATTCTCAGGAAATGCTGTGCAAGACTGGAAGAAAGTTTCCCTTTCCTTGGTGCCCTATCCAAAGATTTCAAATAAGGGTTCAAAATAAGAATGAGAGACACTAACTATAAAGCAAGTGAGAAACACTTGGGAGGGGGAGCAGTTTGCTTCTTCCTTATTGAAAGATGAGTCCCAAGACTCTTCTCCATATTCACTCCTCCTGCAAAAACTTACTGCTTTCTTTTTTTTTACATTCTCTTTCTCTCTTTTCTTTGTCTTTCTCTTGCCTTCTTTCAGAATCAGAAAATCAAAAATTTCAGATCTGAACCATCTATGCCAATCTACTCCTGAAAAACAATTTTCCCTCTACAATATTCCTAACAAATAGTTGTGCTATGTCTCCTTGAAGACTCCTAGAAAGGGGTAACTCACTGTCTTCCAAGGTAGCACATTCTACTTTTAGACAGCTTTAATTGTAGGAAGTTTTTCTTTACATTAACTTAAAACTAACTTTTTGCAATTTCTACTTATTGATCCTAATTCTGTCATCTAGGGCCAGATAGCCCAAGTCTTATCTCTCTTCCATTTTTTTCCTTTCAGATACTTGAAAACAGCTACTGTATTTGCCAATCTTCTCTTCTCCAGACTTAACTCATCTAGCTCTTTCAACCAGTGTTCATATGGCACATTAACTTGTTATTATAGAAGAAAGAGTAAGTTAAGTTACAACCCCTGGGTTAAGCTCTTGCCTCTGATGCTCTTCTCTTTTCTTATTTCTTTTTCTTCTCCCCCTTCCCAAGACTCCCTTTTCTTTCTCCTCCAATCACTGTTTTCATTTCTCTTCTTTCTTTTCCTCTCCCCATATTTTTTTCCATTGGCCAAAGTGAATAGAATAAAGAATTTTGCTTTGAAGAATAAATATGATCGTGTCACCCCTTACTAAACAAACTCCAGTGATTCCCTATTATCTCCAGGATTAAATATCAACTTCTCTGTTTGAAACATAAAGCTCTTCATAAACCTGTCCCCTTTCTCCTTATAATTTACTCCTCTCCATGTATTCTATAATTCTGTAACAATGAGTTCCTTGCTCCTCCAAGATTATGATGGTCAATCCCCTAATTTCCAGGTCTTTCTAACTGATATCCTCCATGCCTTGAATGTTCTCCCTTCTCACTTCCAGATCTTAGATTCTCTGGCTTCCTCAGATCAAATATTATCTTCTACAGGATACTTTTCCAAGTGCAGCAACTGGAGTGCTTTCCCTCTGAAATTACCTTTCATTTACATGGTCTATATCTTTTATATACTTAGTAATTTACCTGTTATCTCTCATTAGAACTCAAGCTCCATGAGAAACAGGAATTCTTTTTCCTTCCTTTCTTTCTTTCTTTCTTTCCTTTTTCTTTCCTTCTTTCTTTCATCCTTTCTTTCTTTCCTTCCTTCTTTTTTTTCTTTCTTTCTTTTCACATCCCCAGCTCTTAGCACAGTTCCTGGCACATAGCATAATATATATGATAAAAAATACTGGTTGACTTTAGTTATTTTTTGCCTTTCTTTATATCCCTAACACTCAACACAGTGCCTAGCACTGTAACAGAGAGAGACAGAGAAAAAGAGAGAGCGAGAGACAGAGAAAGACACAGAGACAGAGAAGAAGAAGGAGGAGAGAGAGAGAGAGACAGAGAGAGAGACGCACACAGAGAGACAGAGAGAGAGGAGACATGAAAAGAGGGCAAGACAGACAATAAAACAGAGAGACAGAGACAGAAAAATGGAGAGAGATACAGACAGACAGACACAGAGAGAGAGACAAAGAGAGAGAGAGAGAGAGAGAGAGAGAGAGAGAGAGAGAGAGAGAGAG